>LZPO01076967.1:0-31056 GCA_001675575.1 Neotoma lepida
CACCACTGAGCTTATTTGGACATATTTTTAGATAAATTAGATGGATAGCAGATAGATGACTGATATAGACAGACAAGCAGGCAGATAGACAGATAGATATACATACATACCCGAAAGAAAAACAGACAACAGGTCACGTGTACCCTCTTGCCTCTAGCTTCTTTCATTAACATACTGTTCATAAGATTTATTTATACAGTTAGACAATCAATATATGGCTATTTAGGGGATTTGTTGTTACTAAAATTTGAAGATTTTAGTGAGAGAGGTTAAGTAGCATTCCATTGTATACCACAGCTTGTTTGACAGACACTTGATTAGATTCCAGGTCTTGGTGTTTTGAGTGATTTTCTCATGGACATTCAGATGGGAACAGGTGAAGCTATTTCTCCTGAGTGAATACCTGTGAGTTGTGTGGTCATCGGTCATGATAACTAAACTGATTTCTGATGGCTATGCTGTTTCACACTCCCAGGAGAAAAGTATGACCATTCTATTTTATACACCCTTCCAGTCTTGGCATTTTCAGGTTTTTGTTTTGTTGTTGTTTTGTTTTTAATTTTAGCTATCCCTATGATTCTGTAACAGCATATCATCAAACTCTAAATTTTCACTCTTGATAATTATCCTGTACACTTATGGACAACTCATCAATATAATTTTTATAGTTCTGCTTAAATATGTTGCCCCTTTTGTCCAGACAGATTATTTGCTTATTAGTAGTTGATCTCTGTAGGTACATACCAGTCCTGATTCCTTTTAGGACACTTTCTCACATTTCTTTCAATTCTAGATCATTCTCTGTGTGAAATGCCATATGCCACATCATGAGAACTCTCAAGTAAGCTAAGGAAAGGCCCAAGTGTTGAAGTTCTCTGGAAAATTGCCAGAAGGAGTCAGCCTTCTAACGACAGCAGTGAGCTCAGATGTGAACTCTCCAGCCCTGTAAGCCTTCAGATGATCCCAGCCCTGGATGAGCATTTGACTGCGTCATTGTGATAGACCTTGAATCAGAACCACCCTTACTAAGCTTCTCCTAACACTGGGAAACTGTGCAATATTAGTATCTGCTATTCTGAACTGTAAAGTTCTGAAATAATTTGCTACAACACAGTAGGTAAGTAATACCCCTCCAAACTATGATAACTCTAGTTCAGCTCCTAAAATCTGAAAAGCACATCCACTTGAGTTTGCTGGAGGTGCAAATGCAAGTTCAGGCTGGAGACCATTGTTTCCAGAAATGACAGGTCAGATTCCCCCTATCTGCTTCCTGGTCCACATGCCCGTGAGGCATTAAATGTAATGGCATAAATTCATTCCACTCTAATGAAGTTAAGTCCTTTGTCCTTAGTAGTGAGTGCTTTTTGTCCACCTTTAATGTCTCATTTCTTTCCATCCTATAGCAACTGCTTCAGGTCATTTTGCCTCTAAGTTCCTCATAGTAAGAAGAAATGTTTATGGTCATGTAGACCAACCCACATCTAGAACATCTCCCAAATGGTCTTCTTGTTAATTTTTGAAATTTTGAGGTGTTTTCTAAAGTACTGTCTTAGTTGCTGTTCTATTGCTGTGAAGAGACACTATGAACAAGGCTACTCTTATAAAGCTAAGCATTTAATTGGAGGCTTGCTTGCAGTTTTATAGGGTTAGTCCATGATTATCACTGTGGAAAGCAGACTGGCATGGTGCAGGAGCAGTAGCTGAGAGCTTTATATCCTGATCCATATGCAGGGGGAGGAGAGACAACCTTCAACAAGGTCACACCACTCCAATAAGGCCACACCTCCTAATCCTTTCCAAACAGTTCCACTAACTGGTGGTCAAGCATCAAATATATGAGCCTATGGAGACTATTCTCATTCAAGCCACCACAGGTACCTAACTCCATTTCTGGATCACTCTAGTTCCTAGAAAAAATCTCCCCATTAATGAACAAAGCTCATTTTCTGCTCTGCTACTTCATTTGGTTCCCATGAGATTCACTCTAGAGCTGACCCTCCAGAAATAATTTGCCATGACTGAAGACTGACCTCCATAAAGACTGGTATTAATTGTCAGGTGGGTAAAGAAAATCACTTTTTCTCTTCACTATGAAGTCCATAGCTAGACTTGGTTTTCTATGAGATATATTAGCTGGATTTACTGTAGACTTTTATCTACTCATTGTCAAAAATGTATCTTGGGGTAGGAAATAAAGCTCTTTAACTATTTCAGTCCCCAGAAATATTTTTTTGTGTGTGAAACTTTTCTGGATATTTCTGGAGCTGCTGTTGCATTAACATGATGGGTAGAGCTAACAAATGTCTTGCCCTTGCCTTAGGCAGGGCCCTGAGCCAAGCACTATAAGTCTGGACTCATCTTTCTCACTTAGACTTGCCAGCACAATGATAAGATTAATGGTTTCCATAAAGAGGGGTACTTTAGGGACTTCCTGGAGAGCTTGGCTCATCTCTAGATCTAAGAAGTTCATAGGAGTGGTGTCTTGCCTACATAATCAGTGCCAACAATGTGCTACATTCTGCACAATCCCTTTAGCATAGCCTACAAAGCTGCAATGATGTACACCTGACTACTGCTTCAGCCCCATTCCTCACATGCACACCCCTACTCTCTGAGACCCAGTTATACTGGCCTTCTTTCAGTGTGCTACACTCAGCATGGCCATCCAGACACAGGGTCTTTCTACATGACTTTGCCCTGGGCTGGAGTCTCCTTATGTTGTCTATGCCCCGTTAACACTTACTCATTTTTCATATTTCAGCTAAGCATTGCTTCCTTTGGGAAGCCTTCCAAGGCTATCACCCTCATGTCTAGGTTATATTTATTTCTTATTGGATTTTAAAGGCAGAGACATGCCTTCCTTGGAGCCACCATTTCATTTTAACTTATTTTTCTGATTTCTTAATATCTACTCTCAGACACTCCCACAGAGGCTACAACCATTTTGTTTTATATTACAACACTTTATTCAGGAGTAGTTGGTATTTAATAAATATTTATGACATAAAGCAAGGATGCAATTATAACCCAATGGGATAGACTCTTTCCTTGAAGGAAGCACAGAAGACTTTGGTCTACCCTAACTCAAACACAAAGACTTTTCTGGGAAAATGGTATTATATAGGGTATTTAAATAAACACGGGGTCTGTCAACTGAACAAAACTGGAAATATAAGAAATAGCAGGAATCTGAATGAACTGATAACAGGGATCTCAATCACATCAAGTTTCTTCCCTAAGCAAATGAAAATCATTGGCCATTTATTAGAAATCAGGAAATTACTGAGTCCCATGATGAATGATGTTACAACCTTAAAACTAGATGGGAACCCAGGTCCTGAGGGGGTGACTGGATGTCACAGGCTTCTATGAGACAACAAGATACCCTCCCAGAGCAGGAATGCAGATATAGCTTCAGCTTAGGTAGTTCCTGGCTCATCTGAGTCCCAAGAGTACTCAAATAATCCCCAAACAATGGTTAGGTCCATTATCTATCTATTCTGTGTTCATAAGTACCATGTTTACAATTCCATCTTCCTTGTGTTTACTTCCAACTTTAACCATTTGTATGGAATCAAGGGTCAGCAAATACCCCTTTATCTTCCTGTATGGTCAATCTTCAATATTGTTATCAATGACTTAAGCGATCCTAGGTGATTAGTAAAGGACATCCCTGGGTCTCCCTAATGTTTCCAGAGATGGTTAGATCATGAGGACTTTTTCCTAACCAGTGGGTTCATCCTGTGATTGGTTCACAATATGATGATATTATTGGAAGATGATGAAAGTGGGAGGTAGGGCCTAACTGGTTAAAGTAACCCACTGGAGGAATGTCCTTAGCATCATATCTTCCTGTATTCCTCTGATATGAACTACTCTGCTTATATATCTTGCATGCTGTGATGGACTGGCAACTCTGAAATGTCAAAATAAAGCTTTCTAACTTTATATTGTTCGTGTTAAGTATTTTAGAGAAATGAGAAAAGACTCTATTGTACCTTCCATAGTTAGCATTAATTCTCATTCCCACTGTGGCTACTCCATTGCATTAAATCTCTTAATGTTTCCACTTTCACTCAACAAAGACCAGAACTCTTATCTCTGTAAAATAGAGGTCCCAAAGGGATATAGGAAACAAAATCTCCTTCAAATCTACAAGGTGCTGAAACACTGCTGGCTGCTGGAGATACATTGAGTAAGAAAGACATGGTCCTTGCTCTCATAGGTAGATGGACTGAGAAGCCTGACATAAAGCACCAACATGAAATATAACTAGCAAAAGGAAAGTACCGCGCAGCACAGACATATGGAACAAAACATCGGAAGAAATCCTAATTTAGACATTTGAGGTTGAGAGTCTCGGGAGGAGGTACAGGCAGAGAATTGAGAGCAAGCAGTCACATACATTACAGGCACAGGCATGGTCTTCCTGGCAGGATGGTGCTTGTCCACACCAGCTCATGGAATCCAGTTTTAAGCCTCTCTTTCCAACTCTTCATTCAGTGATATGTCACTAGAAGCATGAACTCACTCTTGTTTGGGGTATTTATACAGTGGAAATTGACTAAGCTCCAAATCTGGCTTTTTGTTACACAGAGTTGCCAGCTGTTAAGCATTTACCACATGCAGCTGCAAATCATGTTCTATAAATAGAGCATATAGTATATAGAATATAGTATAATACATAGCACAGGCAGCAAAAGATTGGAAAGATGATACCAGATTGACATTTTCAGAGGTGGTGCCTGAGCATCAGTACTTTTTATTCAGTTTTCTTTCTTTTTTTTCTGTTCTTTTGCCAATGTTGAGGGATACTGCATTAGATTTAGAGGGTCTTGTAAACCACAGTAAGATGTTTGTATTTATTATAGAATCAAAGTTAAGAGAGGCTAGCATGTGGTCTACCGTGGCCAAGCCCCCATGTAGATTTACAGAGGAAAGTGCAGGTGCAGAAGAAGTTTGTATCACTGAGAGTTCTCCCAAACAAAAAGGCATTACACAGCTTGTGTATAATAGAGGGTGGAAATTTTGGAGCCATCTTAGAATTCTGAATCACAGACTCCACCTCCTGATCCCCAATGACTCACACACTGCCCACAAGCAAAGCACATTCACTGCATTGCAGAGTTCCCCAGAGTCTCATTCTGTTATAGCATCAGCTCAAAAGCCAATATTTCATCATCTGAATCAGTTCTGGGTACTAGTGAAGCTCCTGGGTAAAATCTATTTAAAGTACAACAGCTGGGACACTGTTTTCCTCCATCTATGGACCTATAAGACTAAAAAGACAGATTATTTGCCCCCAGCACACACAACTTTCAACACTGATATGGAGACATCATAATACATAGCATTTTGTTTCAAAGTGAGACAGGTATATGTACGCTCATATATTGTGTATGCATGTTCACTTATGTGGGTACTGGTGTATGTGGGGGACAGAGATTGGTCTTGGACATCTTTCTCAATCATTCTTTATCTTATATATTGAATCAAAGTCTCTCACTTTAAAAATCAGCTCACCAATTTGGCTAGTCTAGGTAGCCAACTTGCTCTGGGAATCCCATCTCCACTATCTCAGTGTTAGGATTATAGTCAGGACCCCATGTCTTCCTGGCATTCACATGTGTGCTAGGCATGCTTGCTGTTCCTCACACGTGTGCAGCAAGCACTTAACCCAGAGTCGTCTCCCCGGCTCCCCAATCATTAGCATGCTGACAGCCCAGAAACCCCCTCTAATTCTGTAGCTTTCCAGGAATTTTCTGGTTCAAGCTGACATTCTTTCTGCCGAAACAATCTTTTCAGGAACTTTGCGGCTTTCTGTAGATTTTACAAGGATTTGCTCTTTTATACAAAAGTGACAGCCACAGATGACCCATTCTCTACCCTTAGATCCTCCTCAATGCCTGAGGGAAAATACCAGTAAACTTCCTAAAGACCATCTAGCTTGAGTGAACGGATTCAGAGCACATCCCAAATTCTTGACAGCAACTGAACACGCTGATCTAATGGATCATCCCTAGCGGAATGGAGGTGGTGATTACACTGCTGCTTTCTCTTTATGAGATTTTAGCAGCTATAACAGAGAACTCAGACTTCTCACTTGAGCATGCTTTCCCAATAGTGATGTTTTTAATCCCAATAGCTTCGGTCACCTAGACAGGCCAAGAATTCCCAAAAGCATAGGCTCTGTTTTGTTTTGTTTTCTGTCACTATTATTAAACAGATCGCCCTTCATCTTATGTCTTTCGTCTCATGCATAAACAACAGGAAGAAAGCAAATGGCACTTTCATCACTCAGCTTGGAATCCTCCTTAGCTATATCTGTATGCTCATCACTTATAAGTTCTGCTTTCCACATAATCACAGGAGACAATTTTGCTAAGTTTCTGTTGCTAAATGGTGAGGATTTTTCCTTCTGCTTTCCAATAACACATTTCTCACTTACTCTTGAGCTCTCCATGCCAGACCTGACCTTAAAGTCTGGATTTCCACTAAAGAGTTCTCCTAAAACAATTTAAAGTTTATCATACATTATTTTTAAAGTTCTTCTGGCTTCTGCCTTCTCTTTGGTTCCACAACTGCTGTCACTCAGCACCATCCCATTTCCAGATATTAAAATATGTGTTAGTCATACATCACCACATAACAGATTACCACAAATATATCAGCTTAAAATTAAACATCCCTGCAGCCATTGCCTTAGTTCCAGCTCTTATTCATGCCAATCTAGATTATTTCAACAGANTCCCATGGGCTTCTTGTTATTGTGGTGTGATAGTTGTCTTAGTTACTTTTCTATTGCTCTGAAGAGACACCATGACCAAGGCAACTTAGGAAAGAAAGCATTTAACTGGGGGCTTGCTTATAGTTCAGAGGATAAGCCTATGACCACCATGGCAAGGAGCATGGCAGCAGTCAGGCAGGCATGGTGCTGAAGCAGTATCTGAGAGCTTACATATTGAAGCAACAACCACAAGGCAGAGAAAGAGCTAACTGGAATGGTGTGGGCTTTTGAAAATTCAAAGCCCTCCCCCAGTAACACATCTCTTCCAACAATGCCATACCTCCTAATCCTTCCCAAACAGTTCTGCCAACTGCAGACAGAGCACTCAAATATGTGAGTCTACGTAGACCATTCTCATTCAAACCACAATAGTTAATATTGATTGTCAACATGACAAGATCTAGAATCACTTAGGAGACAAATCTCTGGGCATGTTTTTAATGAAGTTCTAGTTTGGGTTAACTGTGGGGAGAAGAGCCACACTAAGTGTGAGTGGTACTGGAGGAGATCTCAAAGGGAACTAAAAAGGAAAAGGCCAGCTGACCACCAGCATTCTTTTTTTCCCCTGAGGATGTAACGTGACCAGCTGCCTCAAGCTCCTACTGACAGGATTCTCTGCCGTCATGGACTGCATTCTTAATCTGTAAGCCAGAAAAAAACCCTTCATTCCTGAAGTTACTTTTGTTCACAACAACAAAAAAAGGTAAGCAACATATTTAGCTTTATTCTATTCAGTCTCTCTTCGGGTAAGTGAGAACATGTTCTTGCCCCTCTAAAGAACTCACTGAACCTGCTACCTACAGTCTTTGGCATAGCAGAAAAGATTTCTCCAAATACCATCCCAATCTGTATTTTCAGATTCATCTTCACCATTTCCACATATAACTGCTAATTGCATTCCACAAAGACCCTTTGATGCCCTTGTACCTTGTGTTATGTTCTCTGCCTGGATCTTCTAGGAAGTCATCCATCCTTCCCCTTGCAGTGCATGTGTAGCCTCTTCTGTGATGCTACCAATGATACCCTGTCAGTGAGGTAGATGTGTCCCTTCCATTGTGTCCCACAACTGTATTCCTCAAGGTACCAATAGCATTAACATCACCAGGTGACTTGTGTGCAATTATATTTGATCAAATTCTAGGCTGGGGCCAGACATTCTGCATTTCCCTTTCTATCATTTCAAAAGATATCTTTTAATTCTTTGAGAATTCATACATTGTATTTTGATCAAATTCACCCCTTCCCCCAACTCCTCCCAGATCCAACCCCCCTTTCATTCCCACCCAACTTTGTTTCCTCAATATTTTCCTTTTTAAAATTTTATTTACATCATTTCTACCCCTTCCTCTCGCCCTCCAGTTCTTCCCAATGTCCTCATCTTCTCTCAAATTCATGACATCTTTTTATTACTGTTACACACACACACACACATACACACACACACACACACACACACACAAATACAACCATTTAGTGTTGCTTATATGTACCCGTGTTTAGGGCTGACCACTTGAGATTGGAGAACCTGTCAAGGAGCTGATAATGCTACTGGCTTGAAGACCATATCCTAAACAGCAAGGTAAAGCGAGAAATCCACAGAGTCTGCTTAAAGGGCAAAGGAATTTATTAGGGGAGAAAAACTTAGAATATGTGGGAGGAGACATAAGTGTTACACAGTACTCTGATTATAGCTTGCTTTATGTGTACCTGAATCTATGAGACTATAATTAGGTAACCCCTCTGTCTCCTCCCACATATTCTGAGTGTCTTGCAGGAAAGCATTGCTTATTTTACTCTGTGGTCTCCAAGTGTTTCACAAACAGTACTTCCAGGATGCTAATAGCTTACTATGTTTTACATAAAAGAACGATGTGGAATCCCTTCCAGAAGCTACTGAATTAAGTATGCCAGTGTTTATGGTTGTATATTGAGTGGAGTAGGTGGCACCTACCTGCAACTCTAGCACATGCGTGGTGAATGCAGGAGAAGCAAAAGTTCAAGGTCACTCTCAGATACAAAAGGAATAAAAAAAAAAAAACAGTTTGTACCACTTGAAATTCTGTTTGCAAAAGCAAAACAACCAGAAAGAGTGCATGTTAAAGAAAATTGAGGGAATTATACACTAATCTTGGGAGAAAAGGAAGTCAAGGGTTAAAAGGGGGTGGAAAAAAATGGTTTTGGGATATATCTAGATGAATGGCTACCAAAGAGTTAAGAATAAGTAGCATTTTTTATAAAAAAAAAAAAAANGGCCAAACCAGGGGACAAATATATAGAGGGAACAAATGGTCTCAGCCTCTCTAAACAGAAACTTGCTTTTAGGGAATGCTTGCACACTAGGAGAAAAGAACTGAGAGCCACTTTAGATGGGATCTGAGCAGGATTCAAACTGGAGAGAGGGCTGCTGAGTCACTAACTCAATAAGGCACTAATTCAGACTGCGGCAGCCTCTTCCTGAGTCTATGCTCCTTCCTGTGTTACTTCTGGGATCATGTAGCTTTTGGGAATCGACCTGGGTTCCGTAGATGGCTCCATCTTTACTCAAATTTCTGAGCTCCCCAAGAGAATGAGAATGGAGAGGCTGAATAAATAATTGTGACTGCCTCACAATTAGCTCACCCTAAGCATGACTTCACATCCAATGGCTTTTCTCCCCTGAGCGGAAAAGGCCTGGATTCTCAAGCAGATAGCACCATCAGATTTAGCAGTATATGGTCTGGAAAATAGGATTGGCCAGTGTGAGAATGAGAAATACAAGATCCTTGTTTCCCATCCCTGCTTCGCTTTGACTTCCTTGTGTGGCATGTCTAGGCCAGTCTCCTCCAGGCTTCAGCTTTTACCTTTTGCCCAGTGAGGGAGCTGGTACTGTGCACTCTCTAGGCTCCCTTTTAGCCCAATTGTGTAAAAATTGGGACACAACACAGAGTAAAACGTGGTTTATTACAGCTCTGCTCCTTTCCTGTTGGGGTATGCCAGCCACTATCATCATGGTCCTATGGTTCATTATCTCCACTGCAGAGTTGGAAGCCTGTCTGGTCATCAGCTATTTTTACACCAATCTCACATCTTGATCACCTTCTCTGTGTAAACCCACCTGGAAACAGTGATACTGTCCTAATCTCGGAGATGTACTAAAATAGAGAATGACGTGGATCCACCAAATGACCTACCCAGAGGCAGCAAAACTAACAATGAAGCCAGAAGGACTTGGCTAGATAAAGAAAGGACACGCTATCTAGAAGAACTGAAAAGTTTCTTTAACTATGGAATTGTTAGAAACTTAGTTATGAACAGGAATGGCCTCTGGTATCTGATTAAGAAAGGAGTTTGGTTTTCAATAACTCAATCAGTTCCAGGGGATGAACGAGAGATAGAAGTTCCACTGCCCCTACAATACCCTTCTCTCTACCGCTAGTGCTGAGCCACCCTCACTCAGGAACTAGAGGGATAGGAATCTCAGCTTTGGACATTTCTGAGTTTCACAGTAGGGACAGGGACTGCTGAAGATGAGGCCCCAGCTGCCAGCATGAGCCCCTGACTCACAGCCCCTCCAGTCCGTGCAGAACTACAGAAGCTCTTTCATTTAGTGCTATTGGTAGGATCCACAGCTCAACATGGATGGAGAAGTGAAGTTTCTAGAAGCAAGAGAAAAGACAATAGTCAAGCTGTTTTAGTGTTGGCCTGCATACTAATAGTATGTGGTGATGTATATGTATACTCATGTGTGGGTGTTAGTTATGTACAACTTAATGTAAGGCCCAACCATACCATCTGAGCTCTCCTAGTTCTGCCAGGGACAGCACTTTGTCCTGAGAAGAGAGTCTCACCTTGTCTAAAGCGGTGAAGGCAGTGACTCAGCTAGTGGCTGATTATCAAGGAGGGCTAGGGGCAAGTTACAATGACTGGAAACAAAAGTTGGCACTGTGAATAAATAAACATATGAAAGGGCAAATCTCATTCTTTCATTACAATCAGGAAAAAAATGCCTTCATTTTATGTCAAGACTGAGAGGAATGTGGAGAGATGCTAAAGGAGAAATAGAGAAAAGCATCAAATGTGTAGCCTTTCGTGACAAAGCAGCAAACTAAGCCTAGCCTTATCCCTCATCACCTTGATAAGGATGGCCTGAGAGAAGAATTGGGGTACTAGTACTCATGTTGCCTCTGAGAAATCACTGGATAATAAACATTTTGAGTAGTAGAAGGGGCTAGAGAGATGGCCCGGTTGTTAACAGCACTGGCTGCTCTTCCAGAGGACCTACGTTTGATTCTCAGCACCCACATGGTAGCTCACAACCATATGTAACTCCAGTTCCAGGGTGGCCTCTGATACACCACCACTGGCAACAGCAGGCATGCATGCGATACACAGACATACATGCAGGCAAAACACCTACACACATGAAATAAAAATAAGAAAAATAAAAAGAGTAGCAGATAGGGTGTTTTGCACTGGTTCGTGTAGGCTTTTGAGAATGGATTGCTAAATTTTCAGAAAGATCAAACTAATTCCTAAATGCATTGAGCCATGAATACAATTGAATTATGTAAACTTATTTGTATATGTGTGTATGTGTTCATATGTATACGGAGGACAGAAGTCGACACTGGGTATCTTCCTCAATCATTCTCGACATTATTTTTTTTTTTTGAGTGGATGGTCAGCCAGCTCCGGGGATCTCCCGGTTTCCATCTCCCCAGCACTGAGATTACAGGTAGGGGCCACTACACCTGGCCTTTTCATCCCATCAGTGCTAGGGATTAAACTCAGATCTTGAAGCTTGTGAGACAAGCACTTTACCAACTAAGCCATCTCTCTAGCCCCGAATAATCTTTAAAAGGTGATGATAATAGGTGAAAGTTATCATTCCCTGTTAATGTTCCTACTCCTCACTGCTCTTTGTGCTCTTGAAGTTCTTTGTGTGGATGATTTCAAGCGGAGGATACTCACAAAGGTGTGCTATCCACACCACCTCTCAACCTTCATTCAGTGATGCCACAGTAATAACGTGATCACAGGCGTGTCTCCACCACAGAAATCAGCAAATGGAACCAATCAAGGCGTGCTTTTCTGCTGCTATTTTGTTTTCTTCATTGCAACTCTTAAGATTTACAATAGTAAACTTGTCTATACTTAGCTACCTCAGGATAGAATGGAGAAAATAATATATTGGAGATTAAGGTATTTCATGTCTGCAGCTGTTTTGTGCAGTGAATAGTTTAAAAACTCAAGAAAGTAAACACTCAATGTTTTAATACTACTGTCCAATTTAACAAAAGTCAGTCACTGATGAGTAAGTGAAGTTCAGAACATGTTCACTGCTTCAATTTCTTATTTATATAAAAATGCAGTAACACACTCATATCGAAACCATTCTCTCTCATCAGTTACAAGCATAGGTTGCCTATGATACAGAAGTCGAGTGAAAATCAACAAAAGTATTCTGTGATTATCTATTAGCTACAGAGTTTTTTTATTTTTTATTTTTTGGTTTTTTTGAGATAGGGTTTCTCTGTGTAACAGCTCTAGCTCTCCTGGAACTTGCTTTGTAGACCAGGCTGCTCTTGAACTCACAGAGATCTGCCTGCCTCTGCCTCCTGAGTGCTTGGATTAAAGGCCTGTGCCACCACTGGCCAGCTTAGCTACAGAATTTATGACAAAGATTATAGCATATTTTATTATTATTTGTAAACCAGATGTTCCATATTCCTTACATACCAAACTTCACAAATAAATCTTTCATAATAAACTTATAGGGATGATTTTTCTTTCAGAGACCCAGTAATTAAAAATTTCCTAGAAAGCCAGTGGATTGGGGCCTTGGAGGGAGATTCAGATAAACTGCAAGATTGGCTGAAAGTCCCCAGGAACCAGATGGAGTGCTTTGTTTGAGTCCACAAGAGGAGCTACTGCATCGTGCGCGTATGTGCGTGCGTGCGTGCGTGCGTGCGCGCGTGCGTCTTTCTTCTAGTCAGGTAAAATACAGGGCCTCGGATATGTTTGTATCCCTTCATGGCCTAGACCAGAGGAAGACCTTGGGCTAGTCTCAGGTCAGCAGCTCAGGACAGATTCGGAAAGAGCTGCCTGAGGACCAGGCAGACTCAACAAAGGTGCAACCAACCCTGTGTGGCCCAGCTTGTGGCTGTTATCACAAGCTATGGTGAGATCTTGCTTGTGGCTGTGGCTGTGACTGTGAACAGGTAAAGGTGGCTGTTGTCATGAGGGCCCCCATTGGACAACAGGAAAGTAGAGGATTTTAGCGGGCAACCTTGGAGTCTCCATTCTCTAAAGTCACAATGGAAGATAAAATTTCACTCTAGAGTTCCTCCTAAAAAGGAAAATAAAACTAGCCTATTGCAAGACGAATTTCTAACCAGTCTTATTAATGAACACAGAACAAGAAATAGGGGTAAAAATTTGACAGAGATCAGAGAAATTAGGAGCAAGCCACCAGCTAGCCTCACCTCACCAACNCTGCCNCTNCTTCCAAAGAGCNAAGNGAAGANAAGAGAGCGACTTCCTGTCTAACCCGGCTTTTTATGCCTGTCCATTCTGCTAACTCATTTCCTATCTTCACCAAGCTACATCACTTCCTGTCTGTCTGCACAGACCTCCAGAACTCTAAGGCTGATTCTGGGATTAAAGGCGTGTGCCACCACCTCCTTCTGCTAGTTCCCAATGTGACTTTGGAGTCACAGAGAACCAAACAGATTAAGGGCGTGTGCTAATTTGCATGACTATTGTTTTACTACTAGTGGCTGGCTGCCCAGTTTTTCCTCCGATCCTCAGATAAATTTTATTGGGGAACACAGATAAAATATCACCACAGCCTATGACCCAGCAATCCTACTGCTGGGCATACCTCTGCAGGACTCTAGGCACACAACAGACTCCTGCATATTTATAGTTGTGCAGTATTCACAAAAGCCACGTTATTGAATCATTCTAGGTGTTTGTCAACAAAAGAGTGGGTAAAGAAAATATATACACCATGGAGTTTATTCAGCCATAAAGAATACTATTATGTCATTTGCAGGAAAATGAACACAATTGAAGATCTTCATAAATGAAGGAAGTCAGACTAAAAAAGACAAAAGCCTCATGTTGTCTCTCATTCATGGATCTTAAATATATAGATGTATAAATTGTTTATACAGACATGACATGATGTAGAAGTAAGGCTGGAGGTACAAAGAGAACTAGTGGGAAGAGTGAGAAGGCAAAAAGAGGAGCAAGTGGGAACGAAGGAGGGAAACCCATGTTATACTTGATTCAAATGTCTTTATGAAATCCATCACTATGTACAATGCACATAAGCCAATAAAGATTTATGTGAAGTAAAAAATTAGACAAATTGACTTTAAATCCAATAATGTCTATCCTTTAACATTATTGTGTCTGATTTTTAAGTTTCTTGTTTCCTTTTGGCATACAACAAAATTTTGCTAATTCTCTCTAATCACTAAATAGTAAAAAGATACACTAAATGTTGAAGGCATCAAACACTTCTCTGAGCCTTTGACTAACAGGACTACTCTTCTGTGGGAAACCAGTCTTTGTGGGTGCATTTCTTTTCTTTTTTTAAGAAAATGAATTACTTATTATTTATAATGACTTACAATGCCACGTTTTTTTGTGATTAAAAAAACTTTATTTTATTGTTTCTGAATCACTGGGAATTTTATTGGCCCTATTTTAGATCTCCAAGTGTAACTTATATTTGCATCTATTTTCTGTCTGGGAATATGGCCAATTCATGATAAATTAATTTACACTGAAAATAAAATAAAATCAAGCTTATTACTAAAACTTTTCCCATTTATTCAAATAAACTTCTGTTGAGTTTACTTATGTATATTCAAATATTGGATGATTTGTTTCAATTGATAGACATTGAACAACAAGAATTTGAATTGGAAACTAGTGTATTTTCCTCTGGTAAGTATAGAGATCATTATTTACTTGAGGTATGAGAATTGCTTTGAATATAAAAGTAACTATAGATGTCTGGTTATGTTGAATAGGCAGGAAATATTCACATGGAAATTTTGAATAAGTAGCTCTGTATTTTAAAACTAAAGTGAAACACTGTATTTGAAATTTTGAAAATTTAAATTTCAGATCACATCTTTCACTTTCTTGCAGAGAAGCACAGATATCTTCCCAGCCTAGGTCTATATCATAACATAAATTCAGAGATCTTGCCAAGCATAACTTTTGCATGTGATTTATAAAACCTGATATATGTCCAAATTCTCTCTACATTAAAGTTATTCAATTTACTCTAATGGTTCTTGCACTAGAGTTATATCTATTCATAGCTACAACACCTGTGAGTCATTTGCTTAAAGTACAGTGCTTATTAATTTTCAACATTAATGTCTTGGACTTACAGAAAAAGGCTTTGGAATTCTTTAAGTGTTCTAAAATGGCTATATTTCAAAGCAGAATATTATAAAGTTAGAAGATTACAAGGATGAATAAAACATTTCTCACACACATAAAGAGAGATGACTCAACAGGGTACCATATTGGTCAGCCTCTGACCACTGAGCTTTTTTTCCTTTCCCCACCACTATTAATTGTCCTCAAAAACACCTGCATTAAAGACTAAAACTTCTTGTTTAATCATACCATGACACTGATAGTGGGTATTATCAAATATGGCCACTTTGGAAAACTAAACTTCAAGAAGGTAAGTTTGACCAAAATGACCTTTAAGCCCTGCCTGGGGCATTCATTTTCTTTTCTCTAATCTGAAGAATAAACTTACCATTTGTTGTACAGTAATGGCTTAAGATGTATTTTTGAGGCTAACTTGAGGCTCATGGGGTCCCAATCTCAGCAAGCCCTTCACCTAAAAAAAACCACAGGTACTTTATTTCTCATTTCAATTCTCTTAAGAGAAATCTCATTTCTCTTAAGTTCTCTCTTAAGTGTAGTAATGGTCTTCTGTTCTGAAGCAGAGTATAAAATCTTTAAATCTTTATAAATATGCCACATTTCTATGAGATAAGTTACAAACACACTGTGACTTCCAGAGACTCTGTGATGGTAAACAGAGGGGTCTTATGGCTTACTTGGAATGGTAAGTTGGCAGGAGAGGTATGAAAGAATTGGGACATTGAGGCTGGCAAGATGGATCTGTGGGTTGAACTCCTGGGACCCACATGGTTGAAGGAAAGAACTGATTCTCTGTTTGCTCATTCTCGTTTTCCCCCTTAAGTTAAAACTTACTTCATCTTATCTTTAAAGCTAGTATACAGGGTGTTAGATATCATGATGGCATTTTCAAATGACATGTGTTCTAGTAGATTCTCCTTCCCTTCATCTTTCCCCAGCTCCTGCCACCCTTGTAATCACCCTGCTGCAGGCTCTTTGTTGTTTCATGTCCCATGTGTCTCTCTTTTTCTTTCCCCATCACCAATTTGTGCCTCTCTTAGTCTCTTTTCTAAATTTTTATATTTTACATACATTTACACACACACACACACACACACACACAGAGAGAGAGAGACAGAGACAGAGACAAAGACAGAGACAGAGGAATAAGAACATGTGGTTCTGACCTTTCTGGGTTTTGGATAAGTTTAATATGCTTTCCAGACCCACTATTCCTGAAATTTTCATGATCCATTTTTATTTACATTTGACTAAATTTCCATTATGTATATGTACCGCATTTTCATTCACCATTCATCTGTTGACACCTAGGCTGGTTCCATTTCCTTGCTATGATTAATAGGACAACAACGAACACAGATGTCTAAGTGTCTCTGTAGTAGGTTATGGAGTCCTCTGGGTATATGTCCAAGCATAGTATGCTGGGTCACATAGTAGTTCTATTTTAATTGTTTGAGAAACTCCTGTACTGATTTCCATAATGGCTATACTAACTGCATTTCCCTGGTAGTAAATAGGGGCTCCTCCTTCACATCTTTTCAAGCATTTGTTGTCAGATTTCTTGATGACAGCCATTTTAACTGAGGTGAGATGGGATCTCAAAAGGGTTTTTAATTTACACTTCCCTCGTGACTCGGGATGTTATACTAGGGGTGTTCTAAAAGTATTTACTGGCCATTTGTGTTTCTTCTTTTGAGAACAGTTGACTCATTTCATTAGGCCATTTGTTGACTGGCAGCGTTGGGTTTTAGGTGTTTAATTTTTGCAGTTTCTTGTGAACTCTGGATATTAGTCATTTTTCTGAAGCATATCTGACAAAAACTCTCTCATTCTGTGGGGCTGTCATTTTTCTCTGCTGATAGTTTCTTTCCCTGTGCAGAAACCTTCTAATTCACTGTCTTATCTGCTGATTCTTGGAGCTGGTTCTTGGGCTTCTGAAGCTCTCTGTTCAGAAAGTTCTTGGCTAGACTTATATCTTAAAATGCATTTCCCTATGCTTTTCTCTGTTTCAGCATTTCAGGTTTTAAGTTAATGTATTTAATTGACTTTGAGTTTATTTTTGGACAGAGTGAAAAATGTGGATCTAATTTCACCCTTCTGCAGGTGGAGATCCTGTTTTGTCAGCACCATTTGAGAGAAAGTTTCTTTTCTACCACATGTTTTTGACACCTTCTGCCAAAAGTTAGGTGACCATAGCTTGGTTAATTTATTTCTGGGTCCTCTATTCTGTTCCATTGGTTTACCTGTCTGTTTTTATGCCAGCACCAGGCATACAGACAGAGGTCATTATGGGTCTGTAACATAATTTAAGATCAGGTATTGTGATCCCCTCAGTGTGTCTTTCTTCTTAGGATTGCTTTGGCTATTCTTGATCTCTTGTAGTTCCATATGAATTATTGGATTGTTTTTTCTAGTTCTGTGAAGGAAGACTGGAATTTTTGTGGGAGTTTCATTGAATCTTTAGATTACTTTTGATAATGCAGCCATTTCCATGGCATCAATTCTATCAATCCAGAAGTATGGAAGGTCTATCATGTAGTATCTTGTTTGATTTCCTTGATTAATGTCTTTAAGTTTTTTATTGTAGTAGTCTTTCATTTCTTTGGTTAGATAAGTAGGTACATCTATTATTAATGAGATTTTTTTCCCCAAATTTCATTCTCTGTAATTTGTTAGTGTACATAATGGCTTATTTTTTCCTGTATTTACTCCTTTCGGGTTTTTATTTTGTCTCATTATAGCTGAGAGTTAGAGAACTATATTGAATGAGAGGTAAGAGCGAGCATTCTTGTCTCATCCTGATTTTTAGAAGAAATAATCTCTGTTTAGTACAATGTTGGCTATGAACTTTGTTCTGTGTAGCCTTTATTATTTTGAAACATGCTCTATATATTCCTGTCTCCAGAACTTTTATTATGAAGGCATACTGAGCTTTGTCATGCACATTGCTTTTGNACCTATGCAACACTTATGTGATTTCTATTCTTAAATTTATTTGTAGGAGATATTATATTTATTGATGTGTAGTTTTTGAACCAAACTTACATCCCCAGGATGAAGTACACTTAATCATAATGATCTTCATAATGTTTTCATGAATTCAATTTGTAAGTATTTTGCTGTGAGTTTTTGCATCTATTTTCATTTGCAGAATTGGTTTATAGCTTTTGCTTTTGTTGCTGTTGTTTTGTTGTTCTTTTTTAATTTGTTTGGTTTTTTTGTTTTGGGGTGTGTGTGTGTGTGTATGCCTTTATCTGGTTTTGCTATCAGGATAATATTAGTTTCATAGGATGCATTTGCTAGTGTTCCTTCCCTTTCTATTTTGTGGAACAAATTGAGAAGCACTGGTATTAGATCTTCCTTAAAAGTTTCGTAGAATTCAGCAGTGGATACATTTGCTCCTAGGTTTTCTTTAAGAAACGTTTGATTACAGCGTCAATCTGGTTGCTTGTAATGCATCTGTTTAACTTATTTATATATTTTGGCTTTACTTTTGAGTTGTTCATATGCATTTAGAAACTCGTCGATCTCTTCTAGCTCACTGAGTTTACTTATGTATATTCTTTCAAATATAAAACTTTCAAAGTATTCTCTAATGATCTTTTGGATTTCACTGGAGTCTGTAATAATAAACACCCTTCTGTCTTTTCTTCTTGCTAGTTTGGCTAAGGGTTTGTCAATCTTTCTAACTTTTTCAAAGAACCAGTTCTTTGTCTGACTGAGTTTGTGTATTGTTCTCTTCATTTTTATTATATTAATTTCTTCCCTGATCTTATTATTTCTTGATATCTACAGGGTTTGAGATTGACTTCTTGTTTTTCTAGAACCTTGAGGCACATCATTTGGTTGTTTAATTGAGGTGTCTCTAGTTTTGTTATGTGAGAGCTTACAGCTATAAACTTTCCTCTTGGGACTGCCTTGGCTGTTTCCCATAGGTTCTGGTGGGTTGCATTTTCATTTTCACTTGACTCTAGGAATTTTTAAATTTCCTCTCATATTTCTTGTTTGACCCACTGTTCATTCAAAAGAGTATTAGTCAGTCTCCAAGTATTTTTGTATTTTCTCTTGCTGATGATTTCCAGTTTTTTTTAACTGTGGTCTTATAGGATACAAGGAATGATCTCACTTTTGTGTATTTGTTAAGGCTTGATTTGAGTCCTATGATGTGAAATTTTTAGAGCAGTTTTCATGTGCCACTGAGAAGAATGGTTACTCCCTATATGTTGGGTGGAATATCCTGTATATATCTGCTAGGTTCAGTTGGTATATGGCATATTTATCTTGGAAGGTTCTTTGCTTATTTTTAGTTTGGAAGGCCTATCAAAATATTAGAGTAAGATATTAAAGTCTCTCATATCATTTTCTTAGGACTTATGTTGTTTTTATATATTTTATTAAATATGTGAATATTTCAAATTATTATATCTACTTGATGGATTGTCCCCTTAACATGTAGTGCCATCTTCATCTCTTTTGATTAGTTTTGGTTTGAAGATATAGATAGCATTGCTTATTTGTTTATGGTTTCTGTTTGCTTGGTAATTTGATTTCCATCCTTTGATGCTCAGTTGTTGGATGTCTTTGAGAGATAAATGTTTTTTAGAGACAACAGATAGTGGGTTCTTGGTTTTTTTGGTTTTTGTTTGTTTATTTTAATACAATAGGCTATTCTGAGCCTTTTTATTGGTGAGCTGAGGGCATTTATATTTAAGGTTATTATTGAAAAAGGATTGCTATTTCCTAAGAATTTGTTGGGTTATTGCTATTTCTATGCCTTCTCTGCTATTAATTTTGGAGGTTTGCTGGTTTGTTGTGATAGACAAGGCTAATTTTTTCCCCAGCTCTTTGTTCATCTGTTCTCTTCATGGAGTGTATATTTTAATATGTTTGCCTGAAATATCCTTATTTCTCCACAGTTTTGAAAAATAACTTTGCTTCGTATAGCATTCTTGGTTCACAGCTATTTACTTTTAGAGCTGGAAATATATTATCCCATGTTTTGCTGGCTCCTAGGGTTATTGGAAGGGCTGAGATTATCCCGATATTTCTGCATTTGTATGTGAGTTGTCATTTTTTCTCATATCACTTTTAGTATTGTTTCTTTACTTTGTATTTTTGACATGTGTCTTACAGAGATTTTTCTCTAGTCATATCTATGTAGAATTCTAAATGTCTCTTGTATTTGTACTTCTACTTCATTTTCTAGGTTTGAGAAATTTTCTGGTCTAATTTCATTGAATAGTCTGACTATTCCTTTTTTTCCCAACATAATATTTTTATTGATTATTTGGGAATTTCATACATTGCATCCCTATCACACTCGATTCCCATTCCTCCCAGGTCCACTCTTCCACCCTTATGCCCTCCCCACAAAAAAGAAAACAAATATACCAAGTCCAATTTGTGTTGCCCATATACTCATTGGAGCATGGTCAAGCTCCCAGTGGCCAGCCCCTTAAAGATAACTGAATCCTTCCCCACCCATTCCCAACACAACCTCTGCCAGAAACCTTCAACTGTGAAGAGCTACACTTCAGTATCTTTCACAGCTTTTAAGGACTCTCTTCAGTGACTTCCTGTCTGGGCTGTTTCTTTTGTTTTTCCTTGGGGGAGTGTTGTCTCAGAAGCCTTTAATGTCTCTCATTCTCAATTATGAGTCTGTAGTCATTGATACCACTGCAAAAGAAGCTTCCTTGGCCATAATAGCCAGTGGCAGCATGGACCATGGACTTCAATATAGTTTCAGGCAGCAGCATGGACCACAGAAATCAACATGGTCTCCTGTGCCAGCCCTGATCATGGACATCCACGTGACCTCCATAGGCAACACTATTCCGTTTCACTTTATCTCTGCTCCTTCTCCTACACATGAATTTCCAGATTTGGTCCCTTGAATGTATCCCAGAATTCTTAGAACTATTACTTATGTTCCTTAATTTTTCATTATATATGCCTGACTGTATTATTGTCTTTACTTTGTACTTATCTCTGAAATTAGGTCTTCCGCATGGTCTTGTCTGTTGATAATGTTTTCTGGTGTGGTTTTTATTTGATTGATCACTTCTTTAATTTTCACTATTTATTCTTGGTTTTCAGTGTTTCAGTTTCTTTGCTGAATTTTTGTACCATATTTTGGACTTTCTCCTCCAGCTTACTGTTTCATTCACTTAGGAGACTGTCTTGTTGAGGTCTTAGATTTTCTTACTTCATGCCTCTGTTCATTTTAGTCTCCTATATGGTCACTAATTATTTTAAAATGTAAGACTCTGAAATCTTTTGCAGACATTTCAGTTATCTCTGTGATTTTTGATTCCATTATAGGAGAATGGGAGGTCAGAAATGGGTCATGGTTAGTTAATTGTGTCGTATTGTGTTTCTTTGTCATGTTATGTACATCCGTGGAAATAGTCTGTCTTCCAGTTTTAACTCCCCATCTTCCAACTCTATTTGGTTGTTTTGTTTTCTGTGAGTATTCCTATAAGGATGTCCACATGAAGTTCATCTATGGAGACTCGTGAAGCTCAGTGTTAATTCCTAGCAAAGGACTCTGAATCGGTCTGGCCTTAGCTAGATGACAGCAGGACCATGAGTAGGACTATGTGCTGATCACAGGGGCAACTAGATGGAATCAAAACCCTAGTTACATACTTAACTCTGAACTTACTTGGGGACTGGAGTCAAAATACCAGTCCCATGATGAATTCTGTGAACCAGCTGGGTGGGGACTAGAGTCAGAAACATGGTCCTATAGTGAACTCTGTGAAGACACTGCTCCCATAGTCAACTTTGGGACTACCTAAGTTAGTTAAGTAGAACTAGACTTAGAACCCTAGCCCTGTGGTAACCTCAGGGACTAGTCAGTGAACTAACCCTAACCCTAACCCTAACCTCTATGAAGAGATTAAAATGCTTTTGGCAAAAAGAGCTGCTCATGCTGGGAGCTTGCTTGCCCTCATGTTCTTGTACCGTGTGTGTCTATCTAGCCACAAGTAGACCCTCAACATTGTGAGCACTTTGATATTGGGCTCTCCTGCCTCCCAAACTGTGAGAAATATATTTTTAATAAATCACCCAGTCCATTGCATTCTGTCAAAGGAGTATAAATGGCCTAAGACATTCTCTGATCCCAAACCTCTCTGTCAACTGAATTCAGATCTTGCCTCTGTGGCTGGTGTCTGGGTAGTCTCCAGTGGGTTGCCTGGATACTATCCCTAGACATCCTCAGTTTCACTTTTCCTCTACATGTTATGTCTTGTCACGGGGATAATAGGCTTGGAAGAGGTAGTTCTACCATTAGGCCCAGGGCAACCAGCATGTGCTCCTCTCCTGGTAAATGAGGACAACTCCATGAGTGCCTCTCTATTTGCAAAGTGCTCTGGGAATGAAAGTGTGCAAGAATATAGAGCATATAATTCATAGAAAAAGATCTATGCTTAGTGCAGGGTTCAAGTCAGCTGGTAACAAAGTCATTCCTAATGTCTCACCCAACAAGGAAGAAAGGAAGAGAGAGAAGAAAAGAGGAAGTAGAGGAGAGAGGGATTAGTGGCTTGAGGAGGGGATGCTAAAGTCCTCTGGATTGAGAGTCAGAGTTTTCTTTGAAATTTTTAAGGCTGAAAATAAGTAAATAAGTGAATTATAGAAATGTAGCATGACTGTACAAGGAGGCATGGTAGTTGGGATTAAAACTTTTCAGGGGTATGGCCATCATTTTGGGAGTTAAAGGGAGGTGTTTTCTAGAAAGGTGTGACTGAGACCAAGACTGTAAGGATCCATGGGTCCATGTAACAACTTAATTTACCTAATTCCTGCAACAACTTAATTTACCATAAAGTAAGTACTGGTGAGCCCTGGACTTGGTGGCCACTAGGGGAAGAGGTAATAGAGGAAGGTTTATGTCCCTTGGTTTCCTAAGAGACAAATGACTTTAGCAAGGAGAGATGTACACTAATCATAGACCCTTTAATACACTGACTATATTGTAGTCTGAAGATTTCTCCAGTCCTACCAAGCCCCCGCAGTCCTGTGCCCTGATTATAAAATAATCATTCAGAAGCTTATATTAATTATAACTGCTTGGCCCTTAGCTCAGGCGTATTACTGACTAGCTCTTACACTTAAATTAACCCATAATTCTTATCTATTTAGCCACGTGGCTTGGTATCTTTTCTCAGTTCTGCCTTGTCATCCTGCCTCCTCTGTGTTTGGCTGGCAACTCCTGACCCTTTTCCTATTCCCAACATTCTCCTAGGCTGCTCATCCCACCTATACTTCCTGCCTGGCTACTGGCCAATCAGCATTTTATTTATCAACCAATCAGAGCAACACATATTCACAGCATACAGAAAGATACCTCCATCACTATATTTCAATACAGCTCCTTTAAAAAGAGGGCAAAGTGTAAAGGACACTGAAAAAGTATTTAATCCATTTCTCATGCCATTTAAAAGACCTCTAACTGGGTCTGGAGAGATGGTTCAGTGGTTAAGAGCATGTGATGTTCTTGCAAAGGGCCTGGATTTGGTTCCCATCACCCACATGACAGCTTACATCCATCTGAAGTCCAGTTCCATGGGATCTGGTGTCCTCTTCTGACCTGTTAAGGCACCAGGCATGTATGTAGTGAAAATACATGCATGCAAATAAAAAACTCACATACATAAAATAAAATAAAAGTAAATATTTAAAAGTTCTTCCCCCCAAGGTTACATCTCTTCTGTTTCCACTCTTTTCTCTATGTTAGTTGCATTACATCCTCATGAATCTGATCTTTATGTCAATAAGAGATAACTAGAACACACGTAGGCATGATGGCAAACATCTATGATCTCAGCACTTGGGCATCTAAGGCAGGATGATTAATGTAAGTTCAAGGCCATCCTAGGCTACATAATGAGACATAGGTGACAGTAACCTATCCTTTAGTTAAACATCAGTAGCTTCCTCATAGAGGTAAAGAAACTAAGACTTCACTCAGAAAAATATTCCTAGGTGAAAGTAAATGGGAAATTAATTGACCTGGAAACTCAAGAGACTGTTTTTTCTTTGTCACCAGGTCAGACAGGTAGCCTTTTCTCCCTTAGCTTGCTTTTTCTTTGTACCTCCCTCCCAGTTTTTCAATATAAAATGATAAAACTTCTCCATTCCTTTCAAAATCTTTACCTGAAGGGCTTCCCAACCCTTATGCTCAGGCCACAAGTCAAATGAATTCAATTAGAATTGGGGGAAGGGAAATACCAGGTATCATCATTTTGGAAGGCATTCAGGAAAGTCTAACCTGCACCCAAGGTTGGAGAGTCAGTGAGTTAGACATCTTAGAAGAGCAGTCCAAAAGGCTAACCTTGCCCTGCCCCTCCCACCTAACCTTCATCACTGGACTCCAAGTCCCTCCTTCCTGTCAGTTCTAGAGCTGCTAATGAAGTTGCAATCAGGATGTTGTTTCTTAACTGCTTTCCATAGTATTTACTGCTCCACCTTTGCTGACAGCCCTAATGGACTCTACAGATTAAACAGTCCTGCAATTTTGAGCTGTCCTTGAATTGGCTTGTCAGATGATGGCAGAAGCTTGCCTGCTCCATGTACTAATTGAATATTTTACTGTAAATAGCCTCCATATTCTCCAACACCATGTAGTTAGCCAAATGGAGGTGAGTGAGGGCTGCCTCTAATGGGCTGTAGAAGCAGAAATGAGCTGTTCAAATGGCGTGGCAGTCACAGCATCTGCTGAATTAAGAAAGAAACACTTAAGGTTCAAGCTCTTCTTGTAAACTAGCTGTTCTTGTGAAGGCACCGACCGCTAGGGCTCTTTCAGAAATACTTCTGAAGGCTTTGTGGTGAGGTGTTTCTATGAGGAATGCCCCCAAGAAAGGAGATGGAGTGATTCCCTCTTCCCTGCTCACTTTCTACAGTGTTCTTCCTATTTTCATCCTTTTCCCTGTCTCTGCCTCTCCCCTAAGTCTGGCTTGTTCCAATAGGTGGAAAGTTCTTTTCCTACTTGCCTCAGTGTGCTAGTGGAGCTCTCAAAGCCTTATTCTTGCCCAGTCTGAGAACATTTCCACTGTTCTAAA
Source organism: Neotoma lepida (assembly GCA_001675575.1). Lineage (NCBI taxonomy): Eukaryota > Metazoa > Chordata > Mammalia > Rodentia > Cricetidae > Neotoma > Neotoma lepida. The sequence continues at coordinate 25,255 of LZPO01076967.1, forward strand.
CTCCCCCTCTTTCCTCGGGTTTCTTCTCTGCTATGTAAGAAAATCCAGCATTTGAATGCCTGGTTTCCACTTGCACCTTTCTGGACTCCAGGGCTCTGAAGAGAGGAGCTGTCCACTAGCGAACATTTTCCATGTCACTTCATTTTTCTCTCTAGGGGATAGGGTGTGGGTTATATTTATTTATCCATTATTAAATAACAAATGCAATATTCATTAATGTAATCAATCATTTTCACCATAAATAAGTTGAGTCTTGTATTCTTTTTATAAATTGTACATAGCCCAGCAGAAAGACAGGACACTGAAGTGCCAGCTCAGAGGCTGCATCCTCCCCTAGCTCTAGATGTTTATGTGAATTTGGGCACTGAGGACCATAGCAGATGGAGGATGCATAGAGAAGACTTCTAGAAGGTAAGACTATTGAGTTTGACCATTCCTCTGATTGAGATCCAAACACACATCAGATGAACTGGAATGTTCTTATTAAAGCTAGAGGGCAGGATAAAGCCAGAGCAATGAGAATGGTATGTGAGTAACCAGGAATGAAATGGGAGACAAGGACTTCCCATCGGGAAGAAATGTCCCTCACAGAGTAGCATGGCACTGAAGATAGGAAAATCCCAAGTGAGCAGGGTATGTGTGCGCTGTGAGAAATCAAGAAGGACTGTATAAATATAACTCAGAGCTGCTACTGGAACCCCCTGACATCTAATCACAGAGCTGAAAATTTCCTTTACACTTGAGAACAAGATATTGGTGTCTTCTCATTGCCCAGGAATATGATTCACACACACACACACACACACACACACACACAGTGGGATAGGAAACCTTCCTAAAACCACTCTCTAGTTTGAGATGCAAAGCCACAATAAATCACTTCTAAATTGTGTTTACTAATGGGAAACATCATATTTATTAACTATATCATCCTAGAAAAATGGATAAGAACCATGGGCCTAAAAAAAAAAATCAACTCCTTTCCAATATTGCTAAGGTACAATTGCCACAGTCAAATTTAAACCTCCCTTAAATCTCCCACTAGCCTCCAGCCAGCTTTCTACATGGTATACATTCCATTTAGGAGTGGTGTGGTTTCATGGAAAGTGTTACTATTTCCCCACTTGTATGGGGGAAATGATAGGAATAATAAATTTTAAATGACCACAGATTTTTTTATAATATATGACATGATAAATATTATACCACAGGAGTCCAAAATTAAGTGGTCAAATCTTACAGTTTCTATTCTCACACTCATTAAACATTATATTTTGCCCAAGATAACTCACTGGACAGAACACAGAGAAAAGAACTAAGATACTCATACAGTAAGACAAGCCAGCTCCTAGCTGACTTCCATGTGACCCTAAAAACATAAATGAACTCATGATGATACAGTATGATACAGTAGAGGCTTAGCTACTCCAGCTGACCTTGTCTAAATTTCTCACCCAAAGACCCATGAGTTGCTATGGCTAGGTGCTAATTAATTCTATTTGTTTGTTTTTAACAAACATAACTAAGACCAATGAAAATGTAGACCAAGTCAGTCAAAGTAAATCTTCACATGGCATCCTCTGTGTCTCTTCATTGCGTCCTTTTGTGCATGTCTGTGTCCAGATCTCCCCTCTATATCAGGGCACCAATAATACTGCACTATGACCTTTGGCTAATTACCACAGGGATTGACAATCTAGAATCTTAAGAATGTCTTCTTAATTGTCTGCATTCATTTCCTAGGCCTACCATAACAAACCACAAATTTGAGTGACTCAACACCAATAGAAATATATTCCCTCATGCATGGTTCTTTAGGCCCAGAGATCAAAACTAAGGTGTCTGCAGGCCATGCTTGCTCTCAAGCCTGCAGGGAATGCTTCTTTTCCTCTTCCTGGACTCTGCTGTTTGCCAACATTTCCATTATCCTCTGACTTACAAATGTTTCACTCTAATCTTCTTCACATGGCATCCTCTGTGTCTCTTCATTGCGTCCTTTTGTGCATGTCTGTGTCCAAATCTCCCCTCTATATCAGGGACCAATAATACTGCACTATGGCCTTTGGCTAATAACCTCAACTAATAATTAATGACCTCAGCTTAACTTAATGACCTCTCTAATGACCCAAATTCTAAATGAAACTACATTCTGAGGCACTAAGTAATAAATCTTCAGCATATTTTTTGTCAGTTGAGTGGTATTTTGCAGCTTTATAAATTCCCTACCTGACAGCAGCACCTGACACGGCCATGCATTACTCTAAGTCTATATGGAAAACAAAGGAATGCTTTTATTGCTCTACAATTTTCCACACCAAAGGTCTCACTCTCTTCCTAACTCTTTCTTCTTCCTCTCCTTTCTTTAATTTCAAGGCTCAGATTTGATATCTTTTTGCTTTTCCCTAAAAAGGGAAATACTTTCTCACTCTTCTGTATCTCATGATGTCAAATCCATCACTGCCAATACTTTATTAAAATATACACCACGGACTTGTCTACACATAGGTTAGTGGCCCCAACACCAAAACTGTCACCAGCACTAGTGCATTGCCTGGAACATAGTATATATTCAGTAAAGGAAGAGTGAAATACTGTTATGTATCCTAACATCCTGTATTAATTGCTAGAAGGCATTATTTATTAAACAGAAAAATGTGTTTTCTCACCCATCCTTTTAAAGGATAATGATTTGGCAAAAGACTCAGAATCCGGGCTCCAGAGTTATGATGTGAAAATGGTCTTGGGAACAAGTGGGAGGAGGAGTGATTTGAACACTGACTGGAAGTCATTCTTGTCCCAGATTTTCCCCTCATTAAGCTTTTCCTTGATGCTAGGAATCCCATTTTAAGAACCCTAGCGATCAAATGCACCAGCTCCTAATTGTTTATTACAGTCTTTTGTGGTTTTCAATTAGTGTTTATTAGTGATTCTCTACTGTTTGTGTAAAGGCTGATATGAATATGGAAATAGTAAAAATCTCAACTAACTAACATTCAGTGGATTAACCTGGGAAGCTGTTGCTGTGTTTGTATGATGGAGAAAGGAAGAAACAGTATTCAACGGTGATACATTGGTGGACATGGTGACATATAGCTAGAGTCACAGCTACTCAGGAGGCTGAGATAGGAAGACCATTTGACATTAGGAGTTTGAGAAATGCAAGGGCAGCAAAGGAGGTAGAACCAAATGTCAATGAGACCTCATGTAAGGAAATAACTCTGCAGGATAAGGGTTACAGAAGGAGCTGTGACTGTCATATGAAATTCTATTTCTGCTTAATTCAGGGTTCCCATGTTCACTGGCATCTCTGGGCTCATGGAAATGAGCCCAATCTGAGCTAAAGAAATAATTCCTGTCCCTTCTTTTTAAATTATATTAAGGTGTATTAATTGTACCCTATGTTGGACACTCTAGGTACAAGGCTCTTGAAATACATAATCTTCACAACAATGATTTTATAGAAGCATTGTAATTTTTCATATGAATTTGCCTATTGTGTGCATGTTTTGTTATGCATTGTGGCCACTTGTAAAACACTTCTGAGATTCAGTTGGCTGGAGAACAAGCAAGGTAGTTAGAAGGCTCTGTTAGGAATAGGTATAATTACTGTCACCAAATCTTCACTTCTACCCTTTAATGTTTTTGTACATCTAAGCTTTTTACCATGTGACTTTTCTTGGGGGAAGTTTATAGCCCTGCTCTAACAGTGAATTTGGTCATATGACTTGCTTGAATCAATAGAATATAAGTATAGACAGCATATGTCATGTCAGGCCAAAGACTTTTGTTGTTACTGCTTTTCCTGTTGATGTTTGTCATATTCTGGATTAAATCTGGTGCCTTAAGTTATGTTAGGCAGGTGCTCTACCACTGAGCTTTCAAATATTTGAATGGTTTTCCCTGGTTCCTGGAAGTTTTAGCACTCTTCTATGAGAAAGGAAACATTTGGAACATCTTGAACCCAAGTCAAAGACTGGAGTTCATCCTAGCTAAACAACCCCAGTTGAGTTCAGCCAAACTACAACTTTATAAGTAGATTGATCAAGAGGAAAAATAAAAGTTGTTCCAAGTCACTGAGAGTTTTGTAGCTATTTGTTAGGTATTGTTACTGTAGCAGGGGCTGACTAATAAGACCCCAAGAAATATTAGTCCTCCAAGGAACATTCAGCCTTTAGAGTCTCATTGAATGAAAAGTCAGAATATTGTAAGAGCAGAAAAACTACCTAAATTCTCAGACTGTCACATTTCATTTTATATATGGAAAAGCTGATGTCCAGAGATCTGAAACTAATTGTGTAGAGTTTCACAGTTCATCTACTGACACACTGCAACCATCTGGGAAGTAGGTTGCCCAAACATCCCATTTTGCCCAGGGAAGTTCGAGTTGATACCTGTTGTCCCACACAGTCATTAACTACACCCCCTTACTTTTGTACAACACTCATGATTTGAATTATAAATTATAAGGTAACCTATTCACTGGCTAACCAATAAAATTTATTTTGGAAGTTGTCAGTAAGAGGATGATTTTAGCTGTAAATAAGAGAAAATTCAATTCAAACAAGAGAAAATAATACAAGGTTTTTGTTTGGTTTGATTTGGTTTGGGTTTTTTTCGAGATGGGGTTTCTCTGTAACAGCCCTGGCTGTCCTGGAACTCACTCTGTAGAGCAGGCTGGCCTCAAACTCACAGAAATCTGCCTGCCTTTCCCTCCGGAGTGCTGGGATTAAAGGCATGCGACATCACCACACAGCTTCTTTGTTTACTATAGAATGCTGTTCTGCCCTTCAAAATAACAGTAACTGTATTAACAATTAATTGAACACCAACTATGTGCCAGGTGCTGCATGGATTAAATATACTAGTGATTAACTCTGAGTCACCAATAGTGCATCTGTGTCACATTAAGAAAAGAAATAAAAGCACTTCCCCTTGGGGTCGTTTAACCAAAAGTGGGCCCAGACTTTCTCTACTTCATGTTCCCTGTTTCTTCCATCCTGTCTGAATCTGTGCCTGCCTGGAGGCTGTCTTGTGACTCCGCCCCTGTATCTGTATTTGTTATCTGCCTGTGTCTGTTCTGTACCTGTATCTGTCTATATCTGTGACAGTCACTGCGAGTCTATCTGTTGTCTGTGTGTCTGTCCTTGTGTGTCTATCTGTTGTCTGACTGTGTGTCTGTGTGTTCAATCTCTGTGTCTATCTTTTTTGAACACTACAGGAAGCATCACATGAGGAAGGAATGATATACTTTATAGAAATCTTTAATAGAGTTTTACAAGTGTTTAAACATCAGCTCAAAGTAACTCAGACAACAAGCAGTACTGCAAATATCATTTTTTATCAGTCAATATCCAAATGCTTGTTCAACATTTTCTGTGGATATTCGTTTTAGAATATCGCTTTTAACTTATGTATTTGTTGCTTTCAGCAAATGATACACATATATTTTTATGGACCAGCAGCATAGAAGAGTACATAATTTTAGATTACAGCTATGCATTAGCTGGTTGATTTGTTATATTGTTTTCTTAAAAATAGTTTAAACAAGCAGGCTGAGTACATGGTAAGATAGCAGTCTTAAGTCTTAAGTGACCTCAGGGTGTATTATTAACTCTGGCTGTGGGGTCCAGCAAGAGATCCAGTCTCTTAGAATGTAAGAAAAAAATTTATCATAACCATTGCCAGAAGGTGCTCTTACATTTGTTATGATTATTAGGGTGAGTAAAAAATTCTGTTTCATGGAGCATGTATTCAAGTGGTGGGAGCAAGCAGGGTGTGTGTGTGTGTGTGTGTACCATGGAG
>LZPO01076968.1:0-10135 GCA_001675575.1 Neotoma lepida
AGAGCATCTGTGGAGGAAACTGCCCAGTGCATCTCATGGTGGAGTGAATTGTATTTAAGTAGACACTGAATGGACATGGGTCCAAAGACTTCCAATGTTTTTGTGACTTAACAAATAAAAAGGTCAAAAATGATTTGTTTTGTTCTTTTTTTCAATGAGAATTTATTTACTCTATCAAAAATTGCTAGTGGTGATCAAACCTGAAGTGATGAAAATAAACTAGTAATCTCAGTTTTTCTTTTGCCACAGATACAACAGTAATCACTGAGCCCAAACTAGCGCACTCCTAAACCCACAAAGAAAATTAAGAAGTACAGGCGCCTACACCTCACAAGTCAGGGAGGGGTCCTCAGTTACACAAGCCACAAGTGCAGGATCCCATTTAGAGCTAAGTGAAGCTCTCCACCCTCTAAGTTCCACACATTAAACAGTAAAGCTGCTGACAGGCCTAGTGGCATATGTCTGTAACCCCAGCACTCCCAGGCTGAGGCAGGAGACTGACTGCAAGTTCCAAACCAAACCAAACCAAACCAAACCCAGACAAGAGAGGAATGAAGCTGTGAAGGAGGCTGTCCTTACAGGGTGTGTGCTGGGCACTGAGGTGCTATCACAGAGAAGGGGCGTTTCTCACCTGTCACATCTTCAGGGGACTCTGTACCAAAGAGCTTTGGAAAGGGTAAATCCCTTGGGGGAAAAAGCATAGGATGTGCTGCCCTCAGGGCATCTGCAAAAAAAGATGGAAATGATCCATCTATGTGGGTCAGCTGAAAAATAACAGGAACGTTTCCCACAAGGAAGGAAAGAGCACTCTCCTGAGCCAAGGAGCTGTGCTTGGAGGACCGACTCTTGGGGGGAGATGATCTTCTGGGACACATGGTGCTACTGTTTCATTCTGGCTTTTAGACATCAGCCTTTAGGATTTAAGAAGGAATCTGCAGAGAATCACAAGCCAGTCTGGAGTATCGGGGTACACAGAGGTAATGAAACACGGAGAGAATGAAGAACATGGCGAACTGAGGGACAAGGACACCACCAGAAGAAAGAGCAAATGCCAGAGTCTAGGGAAGGGCCGTGTGTTCTTGGAATTTCCCAAATGGAAATGAAACTTAGATCCTATAGAAAATCTTAATGAACTCTGTCAACATGTTTGTGGGTAGGGGGAACTTCCCCAATTGTAGTCATTGACTTATTCCATGCAGTGGCTACAATTAAATACACTTTCCCCAAGCAATGCAGAGCACACCAGGATGAGATGAGAAGACATGCAGGTATTGCATTTGACAAGATGAGTGTGTCAATGTCCAGAGAGACTCTGGTTAACCACTCCTCTGGGCATGAGGGTTCCCACTGTAATGGGGCTGGAGTGGGCGGGGCCTTCTGCTGTGCCCCGCATGGTCCATATGTAGGCACCACCACCGCTGCCCGCGTGCCCCTAAGTGCTTCTCAAACACTGTGTGTGTGGTAAGTGGTTAACTTGCTTGTTTGGGTCAGATCCTCCTCTCTTCTTCTACCTTCTCTGCTTCTCTGCCTCCCTCTGAACTTCTTCCCTCCTCCTCCTCCCCATTGCGTGCTTGCCAAGTGTCCTGTTGTGTGACAATAAACCCATAGGGGTGGATAGAGATTACTCACAGATTTAACAGGACAACAGAATCTTACCACATGAAAATCTAACTAGACACATGAGCAGAGTGGAGGGACACTGACTGCTCCCCCCACCTCCCCGCACGACCACACCCACGGACTTGAGTTGCCATACTGCCCCCCCACTCTGTAACCAGAAGCCTCAGCTCAGCCACCCACCTGCTCGGAGTAATCGTTCCCGTCCACATCATCACTGTTGGAATGGCCTCCTGGACTCTGTACGTCTATCCCATGACTCTCCAGGATTGCTGCTTCTTCGAAAAAAGCAAATAGATCCCTAAATTATCTGCTGCCTCATCACAGTGGCTGAACCGTGATTTTTATGGATTTTATTTATTATAGTTAATCTCTTTCTAATGAGCTGTAAACGGAAGAAATTCAACTCTGTGTAGCTCAGGGTAGAGGACTGGCTTCCACACACATTAAACGACCAATGGACTGTTGGGCACTTCCCAAAACTTATTAAGTCAATAGCTGTCCTGGTGGGGCTGTACAAAGTCAATGCGAATTGGGATGACCAGTAAGAAGTATATTCATAAATGAAGTGCAGTCATACTTCTTGTGATGCTGGGGTCCAAAGCCAGGTCCTTTCTGTAACTGTGCTACCCCAGCCCCTAAAATACAACTTCAGAAGCTTAAATGAACCTTTTACTCCTATCTCATCCACTCCAATCTCGCTTTTACTAGTTTTGAATAGGACAAAAATTCTGTCTTTGTTTCTTTTTTCAGCTGAACGCACATTTTCCCCAAGGGCACTTTCACATGGTCTCTCATCCTCTAGCTTTATTGGCCAGTGGAAACCGTTTATGGTATACAGCTCAGTGTATAGCAATAAGTATTCACTGTGAACTGACAAAATCCAACGTCAGATTTCTGAAATGCCCTTTATTGCCGCTTTTGCTTCTCGTCTGCTGGATCTCTTGCATTCCAGCTACTGATCAGATGTTTCTCAGTGTCTAGGTCATAGTTGCAGCAGTAACCAGCAGGCTGGGAGCATCACAATTCTTCTCTTAAGACCCCCACAGAAATCCTTAATATGAGCCATAATGAGTAACCCATTGCTCAGGGGTTAATTCTACAATCTAGAACATTAAGAACAATCAGCTTCATAAATAACAAAGTCATTATTGAGATATAAATAAAATAGTGCAGGTAAAACTGACCTTGGTATTAAAAAGACAATGGAGAGAAGCACTGGTGCTTCTCGTCAGACCTAAGTGTTCCGATACTCAGACCCGCAGCTCATAAACTGGCCACTCCTATCCATGTCTAAACTTCTCCTGAGAGAAGGCAGTCTCTCTGATACATTACCGATATTTGCTCTCCTCTTGATCTCCTTCCGTCTATTAGCGAACCAATTATAAACTTTCAGAGAGGTAACTCGTTCCAGGTCGGACAGCTTTTTGCCTGTGAATGCACGCAACAAATTTCAGATAATCTGTATCTTGGATCCAAGACTGAACTGTTCTTAAGAAATATGTCTCTGCTAAAAGTTGCTTTTGATTCTATTTATTGCCAAAATAACAGATGGGGTGGAATCTTTTTTAGTATTGCTTAGTACTAAGAACCCACTAAAATTATTACTGCATCAACAAACACATAAATGAATACACAGCTAGCCACAACTCAGGAAGACATACTCAATATTAAAAAAAAATCAACAAAGTCCGTTTACTAGGGTTCCAGATCAAATCGTAGTTTCTATTTAGTACTGTGGAGGTGTCATTTAATTAGCATCGTTGAGAGTTATTCTCTATGGAAGTGTCCAGATAACATAAAATGACTTATCTTAGTTTCCTGATATCTTAAGATAGGTTATGTATTGTGTAAGATAGGAGATACATGTTGCATTGAAGGCTAATGGCCATGTAACCACCCACTATTGTGACCGTTCTGGGTCACACAGTACCACTCAGGTTAGATTTCAGATTTAGTGTCTTCTTGGCCATCACAGTTAATTCTTATGGAGATCCCATGGTAACTTGTAAGCTATCTATCGGCACTGTCTCCTCCGCTCCTGTCCTCTTCTTTTCAGCTTGAATCTGTATGTGTTCTCCAGAGGCAGCAAATCCCTGCACTGGGACTGGAGACCTGTGCACTCAAGGTATAGACTCCTTCACCTGAGGGTGGAACTGAGTGTGTAGGGTACCTATCACTACAAGCTGGCACTCTAGATAAAGGGTTAACCCCCCTCACTGTATAAAACTCTGATAGTCACATGGTCTTTAAGCCATCAAAACAAGCGGCCACATGGAAACTAGCCACTTGTTCCAAGTCTCTGAAGTATGCTGGGAATCAGATACACAGGCAGTTCCAGAGTGGCTGTGGAACCCCAGGGGGAGACTTCAAAAGGGAACCATCCTGTTCTCTCAGCTAGGCAGAAGTCATCTCAATGTGGGAAGCAGACAGAGTCCAATCCCCAAAAGCTGCCCCACAAAGGAATACAGATCTGTCATGAAGTGTCGCGGCACAGGGGTGTGGGTTCATGTGGATCTATGGAAAAAAAAACTCAGAGGCACCTTAAGAATGAATTTAGCTAATCCGCGGCTGCAGGGGGATCCAGTCTCTAAGGACTGAAGCACTTTCCCTTGCCCAAGGCATTTTTATTTTTCTCTATATTTACAGTTTAGCCAGTTGATTTCCATATGCTCAAAACAACCTGAAAGAAGCTCCCAAAAATACAATGCCAAGTGCAAATTCCTCCATTCATCAGGTACCAGTTTTTTGGTTTCCTGAACCAAGTTTTGCATAGGCCTTGTATCCTTGGGAGACTCTCAGACAAGACTCACAAAGGAAAACAAGAGAAACAAAAAGTGTCTGCTAAACAAAAGATGGATTAGGGCTAGGTGCTACTCTCTGGAGCCCAGGCCAGCAGTAGCTCAGCAGGAATGCAGCCACACAGATNATGCAACTGTGAAAAAAATGGATTTACATACTTTTATTAACAAAACTTGCTTGAATTTTCATACTTTCTCATTATTTCAGAACTGATAGTTTATGCTAAATTTTGGAAAAACAAATCCATAATTTAAAAAAACTTTCAAGGCTTCAAGTCTCATGGAGAGTCCTCAGTGTGAGTGCTTCACTTGTGTCATATTAACATCAGATGTATTACCTGGAGGACACTGGGCTGGGGCCTGCATTAGCAGGGTGATCACTGAATGTAACTGAGCATTGCCCTCTGACCGCATCTCCTTACCTGGCTTCTGTATGACTGCATTGCAAGCATTGGCAATCTCTTCTCTCTTTGCTTCATCTGGGTATTGATTCTCATTGAAGTAACTGTGGGGCAACCAACAAAGACACATTTTACTTTAAAATGCGCTCATTAAAATATTTTAAGATGTAACTTGGCATAGTCCCGGATGTCNACAAGANCTTTCTGGTGGATAGGAACAGTCTCTAATGTGTCCACTATGGTAACCACTACCTATGTGCCCACTGCCCACCTAAAAGGAAGCCAGTGTAAGGAGCAGATTTACCTTTTACTTAACTGAAATTCTGTATGTGACTAGTGGCTATGTGCTGCTGTGCTTCATTAAATGATTCCTCTAAGATAAAAGTTATTTTTTTAGTGAATCCACCTGGTGAAGACCACGTTAAGCTAGGCTTAGAAACATAATANTATGCCTATGCTCATGAGTGGTTCTTAGATTTTAGATAGATATATAAAATTGTGGACATGTGTATGACATGACCTCAGACGTAATCAGGGGAAGCAAGAGGAATAATGGGAGGGGAAAGCTAAGGAAAGCGAGGGTAGGGAGGTAAGGGGTACGGTCAGTATACAATCTATACGTGCAGGGAAACGTTACAAGTTATTCTGGTGTGCATGACTGACTAAAGTCACAGAGCCACAAGAGTCACGCTACTAAAGCAGTGCTATCAACACAGCTTTTTCTTCTTTGGTCATTTTTTTTAATAGCAGCAAAAACTGGATATTAACCAATTATCCAGGAACAAGGGATGGCAGGACAAATTATGGGGTTTCTATATTTATATACAGCTATTTTAAAATAATTAGGAAGAAAGTAAGTTAGCACTCTGTCCACTGACCTGAATGGATGTTTATAGCATATTCCTAAGTGAGAAAAATAATCTGCAAAATAATGTACAAGCCATAATGCTAAGAATTAGAAGATTCCTGTCTGCATGTGTGCTGGTTCACATGGGTAAAAGAGGAGAATACACATCAGGCTGAGAATACTGAGCACTCACTGTTGAAGAAGGGGCTTAGTGGGATACTTACACATTTCATTTTTGTACGTTAGGAAGTGGGTATTACTTTGGTTCAATAGTATTTAAAACACGAAGCTTGCTAAATCCATTGTTAGATTAAGCAGACTCATAAAATGTAGGTGGAAACAGAATGCTATTATTAGTGCTACTTTTTCTGACATTGATGAACTTAAAGAGAACGAGAACTTTCATGCCTTGAGCCTGGAAACTGACAATCAGGCAATGACCTTCTTGGATTCTAGTACCTATCATTTCTTCAGAACTGTCCCTTTCCTGAAAATCAGCCAGTCAGCAATGGCAGAAAGACCACTCATTGCACAAATGCCTCAGAGGCCCCTCTCCTAAAGAGCCCCAACCTGACCCCTACTGCCTTCTCCTCCCTCGAGGTCTCTATATGGAAGGCACACCTTCACTTCAGTCCAGGTAAAACTTCTTCTTCTTTTCTAAAATACAAGCCTCCCAACTGTACGCTCCCACTCTTATCTTTGACCATGTTCTCCTTGCTGTTTCCCTCGGTGTAAACATCTCCTCCTGCATGGTCCTTGGAGTACTAGTGTTCACTCTAAGAGTCTTACAAGCCACTCTAAGAGCATTACAAGCCATGCTCACAGTTGCTCCGTGTCCATGCTATCTGGATAGGCCTCTGTGTTTACNTGAACTAACTTTTGGTTAGGCTATGGCAGCAGCCTAGCTTCACCTGGAGTAGACTCGGTAACCAGCGAAGTACCCTTATTTAAAAATAGGCCCCTCACTTAAAAATTATATATATATATTATATATAATTATATAATATATAATTATAAATATATATATATTAAACTAACAGCCTCTGCTTGAATAGGCCTGAGTTCCGAGCTTCCTAGAAATGCTGACAAGAGGCTCTGGGAATTGAAACAGTATAAAGTCACAAAGGCCAGGATGCCTGGAGGACTATCTGAAAGCAACTGATTAACCACAAAATGTCCCAACTCTGGAGATAGTCTATAGGAGAGGTCTTGTGACAAATAAACAGGTCAAACTTAAGGATAAAATAACTAGATAACTCAGGAACCTAAAAGTAAGCAGAGATAAGCCGCAGGAACTTTAAAAATTCTTCAGAGTAAGCTGGTAAAAGAATAAACCCATACTAACCCCCNTCCCCTTTGAGAAATCTTGTGACTTTCGCCTTTAAAAACTAAGCTTCACAGAGCAGGGACAGATTTCCTCTCTGTCTTGCCTCAGGGCACTGCAGACGGAATCTCCCTGCCTGGCTTGTATTTCGAGAGAATAAACCTTGCTGTTGCATTCTGGACATCCTCGATCTCCGGCGGTCTTTTTGGGGGTCCTAATCTGGGCATAACAACCAGAACCAAACTTCAATATGAAAGCCAGGTGACCAGAAGGCATACTAACATCTGAAATGTCACCCAACTGATTCATTTACCCCAAATTCACCAAGTAGATATGAATTACCTAATAAGTGCTTGGCACTGCAGGTAAAGAATTGGTTTCTGGGGTTGGAGAGATAGCTCAGAGGTTAAGGGTACTGGCTGCTCTTCCAGAGGTCCTGTGTTCAATTCCCAGCAACCACATGGTGGCTCACAACCATCTGTAATGAAATCTGGTGTCCTCTTCTGGTGCGTAGGCATACATGCAGACAGAACAGTGTATACATAATAAATAAATAAATCTTAAAAAAAATTGGTTTCTGGCATCAAGGAGCTCACAATCTACTTGAGAGAGAGAGATACTTAAGTGTACTTGTGGTGAAATGCTACAGGATTTGTGGAGAGTTAGGTGTGCTCATGGTCATGGGAGGAGTCTGCAAAGATGTTACAGGGAAGTCTGAGCTAGGTCTTACNGATGGGCACTGTCAAGGGGAGATGGCAGATGAGGCCATGAGAAGCCTGGGGCACCAAGAGGAGCAGAATGTATTAAGATCATGGGCTTCGGAGGACGATGCCATGAGATCAGTGCTGGTGCCTGTCACTTCTTCAGAAGGAGAGGGGGCAAGCTTGCAATGCATTTTTCTGTCCTCTACGAATGAAGGGCCACTCTGAAATCATTCCACCCATGCTTTACAGGAAGATAACACATCTTCAGACATATTGCTCTAAATTCTACCTCCATAACCTTAAATTCTGAATTCTCCAGTCAACTTCCTACATATCTACATCTCCTCAAACTTTATTCTTCATCTTCTTAGCAATCACATCCTGTAATTGTTTCTCTTCCCCTAAGTAAAAAAATAAATGTCTATTATGTCTAGCCACACCCCTTACTTCTTGCATGAATGACCGATAAGCCAAACTTGCCTGAGAGGAACCTGCACTTTCTCAACAGTTTTTCTGTTCTGCGCATTCCTGCCTGCCAATCTCCCACGCTGCAGACAGCACCTTCCATTTTTATTCGCATCCTTCTCGGAGTACCAAGTGTTCCTGAACACCACAAAACAGAACCAAGTGGTTTCCTCCCTCTGCAATCTGAACTGGTCCCTTTGTTTCTGATGGGAATTCTTTCATGCCTCGCTCCTCTGAAACCTTTTCACTTTGAAGTCTCAAACCCTCAAAGCCACCACTGTCACTCTTTCTGCAGATGACCTTGCCTTCGTGGTTATTGGTTTGCTAGATTTTTTAGCTTCTGAACTGCTAAACTTCTCCAGGCCATTATTCATTTCTTTTCTCATAGCCGAGAAAACATAAATCATCCTTTTCAAGGTCAATTTCTCTGCTTGTCCTTGATTGTATCCCCTCTCTTTTTGATTTTCTCAAATTCTTTCTTGCATTTCTCAGCTTTTCTCTGTACTAATGTAAAGCTCTTACTTCACTGACTTTATGATGCTCATTTCTTCATTATTGTCATCTTTGCAATCAGAACGTATTTCCTAACTGGTAGCATCTTGAAATTAAATGGTAGTGTTTTGCTTTTTCCTTTCTCACTGGCATGAACAATAAGGTGTGCCTTACAATCAAGGCTTTGTCAGACTGGATGGAATACAGTGGCTGCTAAGGCCTAAGGTCCCATTTAAGCGACAACTCTATGGTCAGTATACCTTATAATTTTTGGCCAAAAGACCTAAAAGCCAATGACTGATTGATATTCCTTACACATTACTTAGGTTACATCAGTGTCTTGTTCAAATACTTTCAAAGGTTTACTATGGATGCTCTGGATGCCCCCACCTCCCACCTCCTCTCCCCTCTACCACTCCCACCTCCCTTGCCCCCCACTCTCCACCCTCCCTGCTGTGGCTGCCATATAAGTGAGAGAGTAAGCTGTGCCTGTCTCCTGCCAGAATACCTGCCTTTTGCCTTCCTCCAGTACCAGTCTGGTCTATCTCCCAGGACACATTGGCCTGAGAAAAGAGTTTTCTTTACCCACTGAGATCTACACAGCTCTTCCATCTTGTACCTCTTCCTGCACAGAAAAGCACCAGAAGCCAGTGCGCAGGTCAGACTCCACCCTCAGCCTCTCACAGATGCTGGGGTCACAGGTGTGTACGGCTAAGCCCAACAGAGAACACATGCAGCTGTCAGAGGCCTTCATCTCTGCCGAGCAAGAATGATACAGAGAGCAGGAAAGAAAATGCTGGTGACATGGCTGGCTTTTACAATCTGCTTCACAGAATTCTCTGCAGGGTTTTCAGAATGAACGGACACCACTTTTACAATAAAAGGACCTTAGGGAAACACTGAAATAATTAAGAACTAGTTTGATGATTATTACAATTCTGTAAACAATTTATGCTCTAAACGTGGATTGGGATCAGGTAGAAGGCATTAGTGTTGTGACTGCAGTGACTAACAGCAAAAAGCCATACTGGTTTTGGAAGCTAAATTAAAATTTTCAGTTATTCATGGCATAATGTTTTCTATTAAGTCAAAGTTTTAGAGTTCACCTTTACCCTGTATTTCCAGGATTAGTAAAGAAGACCCCAGTAACTTCTCTCAAATCAAGATCTCAGGAAAAGGAGAATTTATTCATATAGTTTAAGCCTTATTTTTAAAAAGTAATCTTTCTTCCCTCTATCAAAAAACTATTGTTCTTTAAATATGTGTATGAATGTTTGCCCTACATGTATGTGTGTGCACCACATATGTGCAGTGCCTACAGAGGTCAGAAGAGGGCGGAGGGTCCCCTGGAACTAGAGTTACACACAGTTGTGAGGCACCATGTTGGGGCTGGGAATTGAGCCTGGGTCCCCTGGAAGAGCAGCCAGTGCTCTTAACTGCTGAGTCATAACTCCAGACCCTATGTTTATGATTGAGAAATGTTC
>LZPO01076968.1:13274-31007 GCA_001675575.1 Neotoma lepida
AAAAAAAAAAAGGAAAACAGAGCGAGCCAGGCATGTAGAGATCAGCCTGGTAAGCCTGCTCTCAGCAGGTGGAGGTAGGAGGAAAAGGAGGTCAAGGTCATATTCAGCTGTGAGCTTGAGGCTAAAGCCAGGTGGGACTGCTCACATCTGTAGTCCTAGCACTTGGGAGGCAAAGGCAGGAGGATGTCAGTTCAAGGCTAGCCTGGGCTATGCAGTGAAATGCTATCTCAAAACAAGCAAGCAAGTAAGGAGGCTTCTCTCAAATCTGACCCACCTGCTTCTCCATATCCTTCAGCCTCCACCATCTGTATACAAACGGGGGTATAATCGGCTATGCAGTAAGGCCACCATAACCATAACTTCCTGAATCCATCTGATCTTATCCTAAGTTAGGTGCAGAAGAGAAAGACAGCTGCTACCTTAAATGTCCATAAATTACAGCATATTCTCAAGGTAGCATTCATAATAAAATTATGTTTAAAAGGTCATGTAATGATAGCTAATATGCAATTACACAGCCAGTATAAGTCTCTTCTATTTAAAAAGATATGTACATAAGATATAGATATGACTGAAAAACACAGCAAGCGTTACTGATTATCACCTAGTGATAGCATAAAAGGGTCTCATTTTCTACTTTAGATTTCCTCGTATTTCCTCACATTTTATATATTAACCATATAGCAACTTTATAATGCAAAATGCAATATTTGAAAAGAAAGTATGCTATCTTANGATGTGAGAGAAGTGGAATTTTACATAATTATTATTAAATAATAAAGTTTCTTAGTTTGCCCTATGCCTTTTAGCAACATTTAAGAGTGTTTTGCAAATGCACTAGAGTACAGCAAGCAAGAGCCATCCTACACTAATGCCTTTTTACAGATGAGCTCATTTTTAATTCTACAGGCAGAACAAAATAAATAACAGCTCTCCCCACATCAACCTTTTAAAAGGTGTACGTGAAGAGAAAAGCTAAAATATGAATGAGTTCTGTTCCAGAGGAAGCTGTCTGTTTTCATAGCTTGGTAGCATCTTCAAAGTTTTAGAAGAGAAAAGCNTGCGAAAGTAAGAGTTTTAAGCAGAAAAATTAGTATTGGCCTATGGACAGATCGAAGACATAAGACAAATTTTCAAATCCTGGTTCATAAATGCCCATGGAAGCCCATAACACAGCCCATTGCATTCAGATTTAGACAGACTGTAGAGCAGACCCTGACAAGGACTCAAAGACCTTTAAGTTGGAAGGAACCATCACCAGGTCAGCTTCTTCCACCTGTAGTTAAGGACATGAATTTCACAGATGGAGCCAGGAAGGAGAAAGAACTGCCTTACTCAAGGTCACATGGCCTGGAGCTCAGGTTTCCCGACTCGGCTCATTTGCTCAAAGGCCTAACAGGAACGGCAACTGTTGGTTAAAGACAGGCTACTGTTTGCTGACTTCATTTAAAATATGCAATGCAAATCCCCAAAGATGAGTTAACTAGCCCAAGGTCCTGCTAATCTCACAGGAGTTCCAGGAAGTGAAGATGTGATGGCATCAGAGAGAGAGACCCATGCTACCTGCAGGTCCATAGCTGTATCTTACCCAAGGGCTTTGCTTCCTTGAAAAAAGAGATCTCAGGGGGCAACCATAACACTGACCCACCTTTCTTCCCTGGGCAGCAGATTAAGTAACTCTGGAGTAAACCATCATTACTCATTACCAATCTGTGTCTACAGTGGGGTTCACTGAACCTACATGCATCAATACCTCTGCAGACACTAGAAGGTATAGGCTTCCAACTAATTCCTTATCAGNATGGTAAGATGCCTTTTCTTACTTGTTTGAAAACAAAACCAAAAAAACTCAAGGCTGAGAATTATGGACACCATGTGTGAAATGTGGCCTTCCAAGGTTTTCATCTTGCAAAGCCCTTCATTGTAGATTCCATGTTTAGATGTTCCATGGACTCGCGGCATGCTGCTGCCATTGGGCCATCTGCTCCTTGACAGCCAGGCATTAGTCACTTTTCTCTTTGCTGCCGTAAGTTATCTGAAAGAGGCAACTTAAAGGAGAAAGGATTTATTTATTCTGGCTCATGGTTTAAGGGATATGGTGGGAAAGCATGATGGGAGCTTACTCACATTCCAGCAGACCAGTCAAAAGGGAGGACAGGGCGCTAGGCCAAGCTATATACTCTAAAACCCACCCCCCAGAAATCCCTTTCCTCCAGGTAGGCCCTATCTCCTAAGAGTTCCACAGCTTTCCAAAACACCACCAGAAGCTGGGGCCCAGGGTTTCAAACACACGAACCCAAGGGACATTTTACATCCAAGTCATTGTAGATGGAGACTTTTCTGGAGTTCTCAGGAAAAACAACAACAAAACCAAACAAACAGTAAAACTGGCAAGTCCCCACAATATTAAAGAAAAACAACTAATAGCACTCGAGAGGCAGAGGCAGGCGGACCTCTGTGTGTTCGAGGCCAGCCTGGTCTACAAAGTGGGTTCCAGGACAGCCAGGACTGTTTCACAGAGAAACCCTGTCTCGAAGAAGAAAAAAAAAGAGCAACAGAGAAGGATACTCAGCACCCCTTCTCTGGCTTCCTCTTGTATGCACCCATGTGCATGTACATGTATATACCATGTAGATATGTATANTAAGAAAGCACTTATCTGAGACAAGCAGCTTGAGTGAATTTCATGAAATTATCAAGCATTTGGTCAACTTTTCATTTTAACAATAAAGAGAAGGGTATGTACAAAGGGTGGTGTTTGGGTCTGCCTGTTCACGAACTTTCTAGAGAAACTATCAAATGTGAGTGATAAGCAAGTCAGCTGAAAGTGACATTTTGTAAAGTTCACAAACTCTTGGCATTGGGGCTGGTGAGTTCCTCTTTTGTCTGCTTCACCTACAGCTGGGCTGTGGCTGTACCTTTTGGCTTCTGTCCTGCTTTACTGACAGGAAGTTCGTTTGTAAGAGAGAACTGGAAGGTAATCTAGAATTAACTTTCTCATACTCGGCAGACCAATAATGTGTCATAATACAAAGATCAACAAAAGAGGATTGATACAGATCAACTCATTGTCTCCTGGATGTTTTTTCCTTAGGATCAATACCAAGCTTTTGCAAAACGCACACTCATGCCAAAAGGATAATGTCTAAGCCTAAAATGAGATCTGGTTTTCCTGGGGAATCAATCTATTTTTTTTCTTATCTCAGTAAGTAGCAACCAAGTATATAAATTCTTAAGAATCAGGGTTGCGATAACGTCTCAGCCTTTGGCCAAGACTGAGTGAAGAATCAGGATGCAGTTACCCAGGTACTTCCTGAAGCATAGCTTTCCACTTCATGTGTCTTGGGTTCATGACCATTTTCAGTGATAGTCAAACTATCAGAGTGTAGGTAATGGGCCTTCAGCTGCCTTTTAAAAGTCAAATTATAGGCCGGGCGGTGGTGTGCACGCCTTGCACACCTTTAATCCCAGCACTCGGGAGGCAGAGGCAGGTGAATGTCTGTGAGTTCGAGGCCAGCCTGGTCTACAAAGTGAGTTCTAGGACAGGCTCCAAAAGCTACAAAGAGAAACCCTGTCTCAAAAAACAAAAAGGTCAAATTATAGAGAACCTTGTCTCAAAACAAAACAAAATAAAAAAAAACAAACAACCCCCCACCAAAAACTTTTTCTTAAGAACAACAACGAAAGGCAGGGTGTGGTAGAGCACTCCTTAAATCCTAGCTGTCTGGAAGCAGAGGCAGGTGGATCTCTCTGATTTTGAGGCCATCCTGGTCTACAAACCAGTTAGTTCCAAGACAGCCTGAGTTATTGTTAGATCCAAGACAGCCTGGGCTATTGTAAGGAGATNCTGTCTTTAAAAAAAAGTCAAATTAATTCTGATAATACCTGACAGAATACATGTTAACTAATCAATGCCATGGCTAAAAGGCTGTTTAGCAACTGTATATAGGGTTAGTAAACTTCCAAGGGATAACCAAACAGAAAGGCTGTTTTGATGACAGGTCAGCAAAATAATGATGGTTATATGATAGTCTCAAGATAGAAAAAGAGTCTGGGCTTTTGAAAATATATTCAACTTATCTAATTTTACATGTATATGTGCAATGCCAGTGGAGATAGGAAGAAGGCATCTGATCCCCTGGAACTGGAGTTAGAGGTGGCTGTAAGTTGGGAATCGAACCCAGGTCTTCTGCAAGAGCTGAGTCACCTCTCCAGACCTAGTCTGAACTTTTAATAATGGCATGTCACCAAAGCAAGAGAACAGAATAATTTGTATGAGGCACTGTATCATGACCAGGAGTGCTATGGTAGACAGGTCTTCCAAGTACAGTTTCAAGAGCACATCCAGGGATTTTGTACCATGAAACTTAGCAGTACATTCAAGCTTCCTAAACCAAAAGACAGCCACGTAGAACACTGACTCACAAGTCCCTATCCTACCACATCCATGAGAAAGCCCTTGTGTAAGTTGTGATCTTAGGGCCTAACAACTCTTTCCTGCACTGTTAAGAAGAGCCAAGATCTCCTTGGATCATGCTGATTATACAGTGTCCCTTAGTATCTACCATAAGCACTGACACAAAGTAGAAGCTGGCATATTTGAACTATAAGAAGAAAAGCTCACTTGTTTCCCACAGAGTTTTCAGTAAGTTCAGTTAGTTTACACACACCTAAAGTTCAGGTTCTTATGAAGCCATTATATCTCACTGTGACTCTTTAATATGATACCAACAGTCACCTAACTGTGTTTCGTTTCTTTGTAGAAAGACTATGGCTACAGAATGGCATGAGGAGCCTGGGGTTGCCTGTTCTACTTAATTGGCTCAGAGACTAGAGAAATAGGGGTACAAACATTTTTTTGTTAAAAACAACAACTGCTGGCGAAGTATCCACAAGAGAGCGGGGAACACTTTTAATCCACCTCAAAAGCATCATGATAATTTCTCTTTTAGCTATTTCTGTTTGACCAGAAAGGAACCAGGAAGTATAATTTGCCAATTTTAAAATGCATTTAAGGACAGTTCATCTTCTTATTGGCTATGAAAAATGGATTGGGATAACTTTACTTGTCAATAAGTGGCAAAGTTTTGTTGTTTTTTTCCCTCAAATAGTCTAATGGATTGAAATGAGGTCATGTCCAGGCTCCTGCTGTCTCATAAAATCTTTGCAGAGGGACAGGAGGTGCAGCCCATCACGTTCCACTTGAGTAACTCCACAACGGTATGTAAGAGGAGAAACTCATTTCAAATTTCAACTTCTAGCACCTATTAATTCCAAATTCATCATTTATTCCCCCAGCATTTCCTATTCTAGAACAGCAATGACATCAGGAAAGAGAGGGGAAGACCAGCTGATGGCAAAGCCACCTCAGGAAGGCAGAGGGTGTGCATTTAGATCTCATTCACTACAGAGCAGAGTGCAGGAGATTCAACTCTGCCACCATAGAGTAATTTTTATGGGTGAAGGAAAACAACAACAACAACAACAACAGTACAACGATCAAGCAAAGGAAAAGACAACACTGAGGCTATGAAAGTGATTTTTGAGTCATTTTAAGTGGGTAACTTTAAATCCTTCCATTATTACTTATCTTTGAATTGAGCTAAAGGCCTTAAAATTTTGAACAAAATTAAAAAATGCTACACTACTCTGTCCCTCCTCTGAGCCAGACATGTCTAGAGGAACAGACCTGGGGTAACAGTCTTTAACCCTGCTAAAGTTCTGGGGTCTTCTTACACACTCATTCAATCACATTCAAGCTACACTTAGAACCATTAGCCTTCATGACTAGTGCCATGTACCTCAGATGCCTGCTGAGTCTAACAAAATGCTTGCCTGCAGCATATCAAACATGCCATGGAAGTGCCAGGGAAAACACACTGAGCAGATGGGGATAATTCTCTCTAGCAATGGTATTGTCTGTAATTCCATCCTGACAATGCACCTCAACACCAAGTCGGCAGAAAACTGAATTCTGTAATTTTTCTAACAATGCCCTTTATATACGAGGAGAGGATCAGAAGATTTTAAAGAGTCACCATGGCTGGAATGTCAAGTTACCTCCTTTCATGTCTAGAAAAGAGACTCTGATCAGGCTCTGACTTCAGAAAGGAAGTCTGGGAACACTTCAAACCAGCTTCAGTCTTCCAATTCCTATGCTGTCCTGTATCAACCCCACTCAGGAATACCGGCACTGAAAAAACAAGCCACTCCACTTTGTTTAGATGTGGGAGGAAAGTGGCAGCACAGACAACTTGGAAATGGATCAGGAAAAAGAATGTGACTAGAACCCACCGAGGCACAGATGCAAATCAAAATGCAGAGAAAGCCAAGCTTGTAGGACGCAAGCTCACTCGCCACTCACAGCCCTTCACTCCTGCCACTGGCATGTCCTGCCTCCTCTCAGCCACTGAAGCATCCTGTTCACAACCACAGGAAGCAGCTTCTATGTTCCTCCAGTGTCTCCTCTTCTGATGTTACTTTATGCATCCCACTGTTTTGGCAATCTCTTGTGTGAGAGTAGCCTGGGCCCCCCTGCCCCCCATCATCCACTGCTCCTACAGGACCAGAGCTTTTCAATATGCCTCAGCACTATGCAGTGTTCCACAGAGAAAAGTGAATGGTAACCTTTTCTCCCTGCATCCTTCCAAAAAAAATGAGATGAAGTCTCTGTTTCCCAGGCTGGCTTCGAACTCTGGGCTCAGGGACCTTCTTGTCTCAGCTTGACAAACGCCTGGAATAACTTGTAGGTACCACTATGTCCTGTTTGGATTGTTTTCATTTTAAAAGAAAGGCAAAGCAGACTTTAACTGGTTGAGGAATACTAAAAGTGGTAACTTCATAAATTTCCAATTCAACAAAACTACTCTGTGTCTTAGTTAGGGTTTCTATTACTGTGAAGAGATACCCTGACCACAGCAACTCTTATACAGGAAAACATTTAATTGGGGCTGGCTTACAGTTTCAGAGGTTTAATCCATTATCGTCATGGCAGAAAACATGCCGCTATGGTGCTGGAGAAGGAGCTGAAGAGTTTTACATCTGGAACCGCAGGCAGCAGGAAGAGAAAGCCACACTGGGCATGGCTGAGATCTCAAAGCCTGCCCCCAGTGACACACTTCCTCCAACAAGGCTACACCTCCTAATAGCCACTCCCTATGGGCCAATCTGACCATTTTTATTCAAACCATAACACCATGAAAGTTATTAATATATATTAATACTGTTATTTAGATTTTTATTTATTTATTTTGGGGGGGTACATGTGGAGGTCAGAGGTCAACCTGCATGAGTCAGCTCTCCTTTCAACATGTGAGTACCAGGGACCTAACTAAGATTGTCAGGCTTGGTGATAGGGGCCTTAGATCACTGAGACATCTCTTTTTTTTTTAAATCTTGACCCTGTAGTGAAAGGAAGATTATGAACTATTAAACACATAGCATGTATGCCATGTAAACATTTAGTAGCCATGAAATCACAGCACTTCTACAGATAGGTTTCATTATCTTTCTTTTTCTTTTCTTTCTTTTTTTAAAAGTTTACATGTATGGGTGCTTTGTCTACGTTCCATACATGTGCCCGGTGCTGCAGAGGCCAGAAAAGGGTAGCTCCCCTTGGACTGGAGTTATAAACAGTTGTGAGCTGCCATGTGGGTACTGAGAATGGAACCTCAGTCCTCTGAAGAGCTCTGAAGAGCAGTTTAACCACTGAGCCATCCCCCTAACCCCACAGCCATTACAATAGTCATTTTCTCGCATGTGACTTACCTAAGGATACCTACAACAATGTGTTCTTAATCACTATATTATCAGAAATCAAACAAAAAGAAAAGAACACAAAACAAACTCTTCAACGTTTAAAGCAAATAATTTAAGTGTTACTATGTCTCTCAATCTTTATCTTTCTACACTTACATCTGTTACTTTATTTTACCATCACCTATTGTGTTGTCAGTGTTTGAGAGTCTCACTCAGCAGCCCAGGCTAGCCTGGAACTCATTATGCTTCATAGCCTGTCTTCAAACTCAGAGGTGATCCTCTTGCCTCAGCTTCCTGAGTGCTGGGACAATAGGCTCGAGTCACCATGATTGACCTTGCCTTATGCTTTATTATGATAACACAACTGCTTCACATCATTTCATTTCCATTTTCCCTCAAGTTTACTAAGCCCTATCTGTCTTCTGCTGTGGCATTCCACTTAATAAATTCACCATTGCTGACTTAGCCACTTGCTAAAAAGCAATCACACTTAAATGCAAAGAACTAAGAAACACACTCCATTTTCTTCTCGGTGTTACTAACTTGCCTGAGATCCAGGAACTAAGGGGTACTTTTCTCAGCAGGCTCACCAATTCAGCAACAATATAATACAGAAGAAAACGAAATATTCTTGGGACTGTAAAGAAAGTTTTAGGGACAAAATAAAAAATAAGAGAAGTCAGTTTTTGTCTACGTTACTACCTAGACATGAGTTTGCAGTTTTCTCCTTTTATAAGAAAGAAGTAATTCTAACGACCTCAATGAAATAGGAGGTGAACAATGACTTTCTTTGCTACTTTTGGATCATAACACTCTCAAGATATTTCATTATTCTACATCTGTAAACACTGAAATTGAGGGAACCTCTCTCTATAAGCCAATTGCTGAAGGAGGCATTAACAAACCAGGAGATGCACGAAAATCATCTTTGGAAAATGATCTTCTGACACAGCCCAGTCAGGGATGACTCTGCTGCCCAGGGTTGGTCTGCTTAGGGTACCTAGGTTACGCTAGACCGCAGCTAGAGCTTAGTTTCTGCAGATGCTGCTCTCCTGAACCCTCCCGGAGAGAAATTCACTGAAACTACAAGTAAAAAGGGACAGGAATGAGACTGACACCAAAATCCAAGCACTAACAAACTGTCCTGGGAAGAATTNCAAATGCTGAAGACCAAGGGAACTAAATTACAGAACCCTCAAACAACATTCTAGAAACATGCTTTATAAGCCGATTCGTCTCTTCCATACTAATTCTCCTAGGAAGCAATAATATACTTGTGTAAAATGCATCTGTGTGTCAGACACGTCTCAAATGCAGATTATACGCACGTCAGGTTAAGGGCAGGGACACCAAGTTTAGAGCTTTGATTTAATTTGTTTGCCATAGTACTGTGGCTGCAATGCTATTTTCGCTCATGACAGCAGTTATTCTAAGAACCTATTTTTGGATACTTGAATTTTGGGGGAAGGAGACACTCACTCTCAAGCTTGTGTTCAGTGCTGCTTCCTTGGCTTCTGGGGAGAGCATTTTAGATTAACTTCTTAAAGTTGTTATGTTAATTTCAAAGGTCAAAAGAACAAAAGCCATTTTCCTTATAATTCCAGGGCTCTATGTTTACTGTTTTTTGTTTGTTTGTTTTTCTCTATTACTTAAAGAAGAAGAACATGACAAAAACAACCCAAGAACAAAAGCATATTATATGTATAGTGGGCCATAAGACCATCAAAACACACAGTAGAACTCCAAATGCACACAGACACATTCATTTGTATCTTCTTGGACACAACATACAGTCATTTAATCACTGGACTAGAAGTAACAGCATGAGTAACTTTCTCACACCTCTGACTCCAGAGCTAGTGAGCAGTCAGTCACTGCATCCACTTGACACGGACAGGCCTCTCACATTTACTCCTGAGTCTGGTCAAGGCTTCCCTAAGCTGTTGCTTTCTTCCCATCTTATCTAACTGTGGCCTGATTAGAAGCTTCTTTTACCTTCCTCCCTTGAGAGGAAACAGGTATAGGAGCAATAGCCAGGTCTCATTCTCTGTATTCCAGCCACAAACCCTAACACTCCAGAGATACACTTGTTTCCAAAGCTAAAGGAACACCAAGGCCAGATTCCTGACAGATGCATAGGAAGGAGTAAACTGGGGGCCCGGATACAATCCTCCAGATTCAAATCCAGCCTGCTCATGACCTTCTCCCACTGTGAACTGTTTCTGATCTCTCTGTCGGACACCACCTTGTAAGAAGAACTTCTAACCAGTCTTATTAATAAACANGNGGAACAAGAAATAAGGGTGAAAATCTGACAGAGATCAGAGGAATTAGGAGCAAGCCACCACTCACCAACGCTGCCTCTACTTCCCAGGATTGAAGCGGAGGAAAGAGCGAGCCTTCCGGTCTAACCTGGCTTTTTATACCTGTCCATCTGCTAACTAATTTCCCATCCTCCCAAGCTACATCACTTCCTGTCTTGTCTGCATGGATCTTCAGAATTCTAAGGTTGATGCTGGGATTAAAGGCGTGTGCCACCACCTCCTACTGCTAGTTCCCCATGTGACCTTGGAGTCACAGAGAACCAAATGGATTAAGGGCGTGTGCTAACTTGCATGGCTATTGTTTTTCTATTAGTGGCTGGCAGCCCCGTTTTTCCTCTGACCCTCAGATAAATTTTATTAGGGAAGACAAATAAAATATCACCACACTACCTCACTACCAGGAAGCAGCTGACTGATTGGATGAGTGAAGGGGTAGGTTTCTGGAATGGAAATCCCAATTTGCGCCTCACATTATCTGCAGATGTAGGCCTTCCAAGTATACAACATAGTTTACATTTTCCATCTTGTGAATATATAAACCACTGAGGTAAGTCTAGCTTAGAGCTAATATANAGCAAAAGAAGTGATCTAAGATTATCTAATAAGGTCATTCTAAATTCTCTATTGAAATAGTCAAATCTTTAAGACAACAAGTACTGTTCTATATAGGAAACATGACAACCTACATCAAGAGAATAAACCTGTGATTCCTCATGTTCCTGTGGCCCAACATCAATAATATTCTTAACATTTGTGCTGCATCTTTTCCTATTAAAACCCTTATATGTTCTTAGCCAAACAGAAGGCTGAAAGAGATGTTAATCCAGGGCCATAAGGCTCAGGCTAACCAAGGCCTACCTCATGTGCTAAGAGCACTGTATACACCCAGAAGAAAATGGCTTTCTTTTCAAGGAATAGGACTTATATGCAATCAGCACTGCCTAAAGAGACACGTAGCTCAGCTGTTCACTGGATTTATGGCCTTAGGAAGTCATCTAACCCCCTGAGCCTTGGTTGCCTCATTTGGAAAAGGAGCACAATGGGGAGGGATCAAATGTGGAGGTTAAATGAGGGATGCTCCTAATGGCGTTTTCCTTTTTCATGTGACGTTTTGTTGAGGTATGACTCACGTGTGAAGCAATTTACATATCCGAAATGTGCTTTTAGTATACATAAAAGCAATGTGCTCCTCAGCTGTTTCCTGGNGCCCAGACCACTATCTACCCCAGTCTGAGCAAATACCAAATATGTTCTTTTTCTACAAANTTGATATTCTGGATATTTCTATAAATAGAACCACATAATACTACCCCTTGTGATAATCAATGTTTCTGGGAGTCAATATTGGAAAAGTCATGTACATAGGATAGAGAATGCAATAAGGTCAGCAAAGAAAAAACCAAGCAATATTGATAACGTATTAACATATGACCATCTACTATAAGTAAAATGTTCTTTTAAGTACTGGTCAAAATACATCACTGAGGTGCTTTGGGTGTGGTAAGGCTTAGGAAAACTGCACACACACAAGTCTCTGCACATGTGCGTACATGCTAGCAGGCCATAGTTTGTGGACATTCTCCTGTGAGTGCTTTATTTTTCTCAGTCAAATGAAAGTGAAGCAAGGTTATCACAAGAGAAGGAGGCTGAGGAGTTTTCAGAAAGAAAAAAAGTGTAAAATAACTTTAAGAAAGATGAAAGGGTGAGTCAGGAAGACAGTGTGAGTGCCTGACAGAATTAAAGATCTGAGGTTCATGGTCATGAATTTAAAATGAGGTAAATCAGCAGGGTTTTAAGGTTTTCTTTTCCTAGCTACATTAGTTGCAAAAAACTGCACTAACTGTGTAAGGTAAAGATGCAACCAGATATCACCTGTACCCATGACAACTTTCTGAGAGTCATCTCCGGTAACTTCATACTTAATGCTGGAACGGGCTTACTTTGAAAACAAACACTCAGCAATAATTACGGGGGGGGGGGCACTTCACTATTGCTTCATAGTCATTTCTATTAACTTCCACATGTCAACTTACCAAGGCCCTAAGTTCCCAACAATTCAATAAAAGGGTTGGTTGAGAGACTAGGATCAACCCTTGTTTAATTCTGAAGTTTATCTTCCTTTATTCTATCATTACACCTAAATCTTCATTTTATAAACATAAGAACTGGAGTCTAGGGATGCTCAATCCTTTTCCCAGGGCCAATCCACTTTCTAATGGTACAGACACTGTCTCCTCAGTGAGTGCCCTGACCATCACCAAGCCAAGCTCCTTTTATGCTCCTGATGCTGTCATTCCCATGCTCAACCTATAGTTTGTCGGTCTTTCCTCAAGCTCCCTTCTGAGAGTCATGCCTTCTATTACTATCTTATCCCTTTGTCTTCTTACTATCGTTTTTGCCCTCATTACTTAGGCCCAGGTTATTCTAACAGCCTCCTAATCTGGCTTGCTATGATTGACTCAGAATATTAAAATGTCCAGAGCAGGCAAATTTGTACACAGATTAATGTTTACACAGAATTAAAAAGGGCTGGGAGAAAAAGAGAGTAGCTTCTCTTAGATCCCAAGGTTCTGGGGGCATAATATCGAGAGCCGCTGGTAGCAAAAGTCCATGGGAGTATACAGCAGTGACAACTAGAGTTCAGAAGGTCAACCTATCAGAACCAAGGGTTCTGTTAGAGGAAACCATCATGCAAGGCGTTATGGAATTACTGCCTNTTGAATGCACTGGCTGTCTCTTGTTGTAAANTTCTTGTGCAATAACAGCTATGATTCTCCCCTTTTACCGTGCATTTCCATGTATGTGTACATGTAATCTCATGATTGTATCTCAATCTTAGGCACAACTTTCCCTATACATTTGGGGTAATTGGATAACTGTCCCCACCTGTGTTTATTTTTCATTAACATAAATCTGGCCAGGGCCATTCTCTGGACAAAAGTATTTCAGCTAAGATACCTTTTTATCCAAGGACAAATGCAGATAAACATAAGCTCATCTTACTTACAGATAAGAGAAGATAACCACTAGCAATTAAATCCTCAACTCCTTACCTTCACCCCAGGTTATTTATACAAGACCCTAATTTAAGAGATTTACTGCTCACATTCCTGGGATGCTGTTTTAGCCACTTGCTAGTTACTGAGTTAAGGTAGTTACTTCCCACTGACCCAAGGAGATTGCCATCAAGGCCAGGCAGGCATAGGTGCCAAGCTTCTTTCTTGTGCAAATTAAGTTTTAATTCCTCCTCAGCCAGGTGCTATTCCTAGACTTTCTCCTCAACAATTACTCCCAGTGAAGGAGCTTTTACTAACCATATGCTATGTGCTCTGACACAGGTTGCTTAGCCTCCTAGCATATGTCCCCCTCTCTACCAGAAAGCAGCTGCAGCTAGGAAGAATGGGAAAAGCGGCGCCAAGACAGTTTACTTTCTAGTGACTTATTGACACCTAACATTCTACCTAGCCATTTCTAGACTATAGTTTGAGCACATAAATTCCCTAATTGATCTTAGCCTTTAGTTGACCCTACCAGAGAACTCCCCTTTAGTCACTCCCCTTTAGGGTTGTAATTGGAAGCTGACAATCATTGCTTTATGTGTGGATCCTTATCACCTCTCTCTGTGACCCTGAAAACTTCAATCCCCACATTGCTTTGCCAAAGAATTACTGCATGTGTATATATACTGGTTCTCTCAGGGCACTGGGAGAATTGATTTAGAAGAACAAAGATGAGGACAG
Source organism: Neotoma lepida (assembly GCA_001675575.1). Taxonomy (NCBI): domain Eukaryota; kingdom Metazoa; phylum Chordata; class Mammalia; order Rodentia; family Cricetidae; genus Neotoma; species Neotoma lepida. The sequence goes on from LZPO01076968.1 coordinate 27,097, forward strand.
AGATGGAAAGAACTAGATAGAGATGAGAGAACAGCAGAAGGCACTGAGCAGGAGGGACTGAGAGGAGTTAAGCATGAGAACAGAAAAGAAGCTGTGTAGATAGAAATGATTTAGAAGGATAAAGTGAATGGACTGAAGAATTCAGTGTGCTTAGATTCATTGAATATCCCCTCAGATTAGAATCCTTAGCCGCTTGTAGCATCTGTTCTGGACCCTGGTAGAAATCTCCTCAAGGAGACACTTGGGGGGAACTCGTTAGCATAATAAAAGTAAATGTGGTGATAGTGTGTGACTATAGATACATTCAAGGCTTTAAAATATGCACTTTCAACAAGTGAGCTCTCTCTCAGTATAGTTATTTTGTTTGTGTATTTGTTTTTAAGGGCATTTACACTTGTGTGCAGAGGTCATATGACAACTTTGTAGAGGTAGCGCTCTCCTTCCACCTTTATGTAGGTCCCAGGGACTGAACTCAGGTTGCCAGGCTTGCACAGGAAGTGCTTCACCTGCTGAGCCACATCAATGGCCTTTCTGAGTTTTATACTTATTCAGGCTGTTGTCAGTGTTCTGATACTATGGAACAGTGTTCTTTTGTATATATTTGACATAATTTTCTGGAAACAGGACTGCTCTTCCCAACAGCAAATCCATTAGTAACTGCCCCTGACACTGCTTAGCTCTGTTCCATGGAAGGTGCTCCACTTTGCATTTCCACAGCAATGGATGAGAATGCCATTTCTCCAGAGCATAATCAAGAGAAAACTTGGCCAAACTTGGTGATTTTTGCCAAGGTGACAGGTGAAGAATGGTATCTCAATAGAGTTTTAATTTGAATCACTCTTGATTCAAGGTTAGCGTCTTCGCTGGGATGCAGTGGTTTACATCTGTAAATCAGCATCTGGAGGCTGGTACCAGAGGATTGCCATGTGTTGAAGGCTAGCCAGGGCTAAAGTGAGACTGTCTCAAGAAAACCCAAAACAGGTAATAATACAATAACTTTAGGACTCTTGCATGTGCTTCAAAGGCTTTTGCATTATTTCTGTGCCNCTCCCTTCAGCCCATCTTTCTGTAGAACTGTTGGTCTTACCTCATTTAGGAACTCTTTACATATTAAGGGTAATAAAAGTTGCAAATATTTTACTCCAATTTACTTTACTACTTTGGCGAGTTTTACCCCAGCAGGTTCTTTCCATTTATATTTATCCCTCATTTCCTTTTTCTTTTGGATTATGAGGCTTAGTTAGGAAATATCTCTCCCATTTCCAGGATATGAAGGGTACCCTATGTCTTCTTCTTCTTCTATGTATATGAATTCACTTCTCTAATTGATTTGAAATTTATCTTCCTGTATGGAGTGAGGAATGAAATAGTTTTTACTTTTATTTTATACCAACATATCTGAATAAGGCTTACTTGGCTGGGCTCTGCATTTATCCAAACATTCAGTCTATGCCAAAAACCATGATACGCTAATCTAAGGCCAGGGAGTTCATGTTCCACTTCTGAGAATACAAAACTCCATTTTGGAGGATGCAGATCATCTGGACAATTGGTACTCAGTGCTTTGAAAGGCTTTCATCATTTCTGAGAACTCAGGCCTGAGCCACACCCTCTCTAGCTGTGCCAGGGTAAGACGAAATGAAGTCCTAGGGTAAAGATATTTATTAATTAAAATTGAGGTTAAAAATATGTTAGAACTAAATAGGAACCTTACAAAAAGATAAAATGTTGTATATCTTTCTGTCTAAAATTTAGTCAGTGTGATCCTATGGATGGATGTTGCTGCCTTGGAAGAAAAATTCAGAAGTAAAGGGAAACCTAGTCTCTGAGTCCCCGAGGTTCAATTCCTAAAACACATGAAGAATGTCATCTACTGTTTCCATGTTCTCAATGTCTAACCCTTTCTCATACTGACTTTATGTGACAAATGCACTTTAGTATCTTAATGAAAAATTTAACTCACTGTTATCAGTATAATTAGAACCCATATTAGGCACAAAATGTATCAAAATTTATCATGTTTCCCAGAGGAAAATATGAATGCTGTGAATAATTTAAGGTAGGCATTATTTTCACTCCCATCTGCTATGTAGAAAATTGGAAACGAACTTTCAGAAAGAATCAAACTTTCCAGGTGAGGGAAATGGAGCAGGTTGCAATCAGACCCCCAGAACATGAGTCTCAACCTTTCACTTTGGTCAATCAGGAAGAAACGGGCTCATTACTAAACACACGGCTCTACCCTTAGCCAGAGTCAAGAGTGAGAGAGAGAGTCCTTCAGAGCAATGGATAACGGACTGTTCCATTTTGGCTACCTATTTACTTCTATGTCATTTGAAGTTCAACACTGTAAAGCTTGTCCTCATTCAGGCAGTGATGTCAATGCACTGGGAAACAGCAATGAAGTAGGCAAAAGAGAGATGGCAAATGTCCTGGATAACATTGCTGGCTACTGACATTTTCATTTTAGAGACAAGAAGATACAGTTTTGGTCTCTGACCTGATCAGAGTCCAGTCAGGTTTCAGTACTTCTAAATCTGCATTAGGTGTTCTGTCCAGGACGCCACAGTAGTGGTCAGATTAGATAAGAATGACCTTGCTGCCTATCAACCTCTCCACCAAATCAGAGTCCTATAGATATCACTTATGGAAGGTATGTGCGTGTGTGTGTGGGGGGGGTACTTAAAGAGCAATTAGAATATACACTAAATACAGCAATGTGTTATAAGCATGTACTTATTCCATGTCAGATGGGGAAAATGAAGCTGTCAAAAAGTACTAAAACCAGATTTGGATCAGGTTCTGCTAAATGTATTTTTAAACCTTTGGAGATCTGTTCATTGAGATCATCCCCCTATTGCAGAAGAGTGAGTCTCAGTGNCCTCCTTTACAGTTCAACACTGACGAAAATGAAGACTTTACAGAGTTTTTTCAAAACAATAGAAAGATGCACATTTAAAGATATTAACTCTAAACACTGTTATGGTACCGATGACAAGATTAAATTGTATGTAAGTAAAACAGGCCGACAGATGCTAACCCCAGCTTTGTGAGTTCTCTTATTTCAACAATAGAGCAAGTCTAATAGTTGATAATATCTGCAGAGCAAAAATCTGGACCTCAGATTACTTGTTGGATATGAATCTGGTCTGGGAAGCATCTCACAGGAATAGGAGACGTACCTTTCCATGACAGCTAGGCACTCCTTTCTCCAGGTAAATCTACTCCCTCGCCGGAGTCGGAAGGTTCCAGGTGTGGCAGAGACTGGGGGAGGTGTTTGTCTCCATTCAGGGTCCTCTATTGGAATGGGGGCAGGTCTCATACTTAACGTAGCCCCTGAAATAAACAAGACAATTTTTTTTTAGCAAATTTCTTGCAATTAAAAAAAATCAGTATTACAAAGATACCATGAAAACAAGACAATGAGGTCTGAGTATAAGCTTTTTGCTCACTGAGACTTGAAAGCCAATATATTTAATATTTTTATTTTTAAAAACATGATCAAGAGCTGTAGAGATTGCTTAATGATTAAGAGCACTGACTGCTCTTCCAGAGGACATGGATTCATTTCCCAGCACCTAAATGGCAGCTAACAACCATCTGTAACTCTAGTTCCAGGGGATCCAGTGACCTCTTCTGGCCTCTGCAGGCACTGTACACACACTGTTCACAGACATACACACAAGTAAAACACCTACACACATAAAATAAAAATGATCAAAAGAAAAACACAAATACATAAAAGCCTCTTCCTTCAAAGCCTGTGAAGGTCAACCTAACTATCATCTTCCCATAGCCCAGGTTTCCATTCGCTTCTTCAATGCATTTCACACAAAGCATGAGACCATCTTTTCATAAGAATTCTCCTGGAGATGCATGAACTATGGACCCATGGCTGAGAAGCCCCGATG
>LZPO01076970.1:7994-21900 GCA_001675575.1 Neotoma lepida
AGGAACATTATTTAGGTGGATGTCTTAGGGTTTTATTGCTGTGAAAAGACACCATGACCACGGCAATTCTTATAAAGGAAAGTATTTAATTGGGACTGGCTTACGGTTCAGAGGTTTAGTCCATTATCATCATGGCAAGAAACATGGCAGCATGCAGGCAGACATGGTGCTGGAGAAGGAGCTGAGAGTTCTACATCTTGATCCACAGGCAGCAGGGAGAGAACTGACTTGAGCTTCTGAAACCTCAAAGTGTGCCTGCACAATGACACACTTCCTCCAGCAAGGCCACACCTCCCAATAGTGCTACACCCTACGAGCCAAGCATTCAAACAGTCTGTGGAGGCCGTTCCTATCCCAACTATCGCAGTCCGTTAAAGCAACATGAGGAAATCTCTGCTGTGAGCTTCAGATGCTACATGACAACTCTCTTACCCTTTCGGTTGGTGGAAGCTAGTGGACTGTTACTATATCTCAAAAGGTTTCACCTGTAAGTCCCAAGGATGTTAGGTTGTTTATAGATATGGGCGAGAATTGTTCCTTGTAGGGGATGACTTAGCCCAAGATAAATTGTAACCAGACTCTGGACCCGCAACTTTCCAACCTCACACAATCACTGACATGTCACCAGCCTTTCAGAAGACTCAGTGAGAGGTGTGGCTCCTTTCAGTGACTGTTTACAACATATGTGCCCTCTGGAAAACTTCATGATAAAACATACCTAAATGAGGAATTGTTGCCTTAAATTTTTAATGTAGTTTATCTCTAATGGTTTTCATTTCCCATTGAAGTTATCATCTGTTCAAAGAACAGTGCCAGCAGCCAAAGACCTGGCAGGGATTTCAGCCACTAGAAGATTCACAGCAGACAAGTTTTCCCTTCTGCATGTGTAGATTTGAAATGACTGACCAGTGGAAGTGAGTCCATCACTAACATGTATAAAACTGTGGGTGTTGGTTTGCCATTAAAATATATATTAATTTTTGGCAGAGGTGTAAATGTCCTTACCTTTCCTAAAGCTTGATTTCCCAGTGTATATAGAAAGCTAAAGTCTCCACTGGACCAGCTGGAAAGGAAAGTCAACTTTTTCTTTATTAAAGGTCCATTTTGCTTTCTTGGCAAAAGTATGAAAGTATGTGGATGAATTTTTATAGTTGTTGAGCACTAGAAAACCCATTGGAAAGACTAGAATACTGAGTGAGGCAGAGGAGGAAGCTGTGCACAGGATAGAGTCTCCTGCTTTGGCTGCATCAAAAGTATTTCTGAAATTGGCCCTTTGAGTTGCTACTTTTGCTGCATCTACTCAATCTAAACAATGTCTTGTCAAAGAATAAAGGGCTGCATAAAACACAAGTGGGGCGCCTTAGGTGCGCCCACAGTGTGTGCTTTCAAATGATGTCTTGTCTTTGCTGTGGTAAACCAGATATCTCAACCGAGTGGTGGGTTAGGGTTGGGACTGGGTTTAGGAAATCATTGCCATAAGGAAAGAAGAGATAGAACCTTCCTCTCCAGTTGGAAGGCTCCTTTAAGCCTAGTGTATTTTCCTGTGGGCAGTTACAATTTTTAATATTTCCTTTAACACCAGGAACTCAAATTATTCCAGGTGAGAAAATACCATTTTTAAGAATGTGTATTTTGGGAGGCTTGCTCTATATGTAATATATGCATGTATGAAGAAAAATAAAAAGATTTTATTTCTACAGTGCAACAAAACACAGTTATTTTTGACATGCTGACATCTGACACAAAATGACATTGATACTCAATCTTCTCTGAACATATTTTCTTTCTCGTCCTGCTGAAAGTCCTTAAATCAATTTCACTTGGTGTCCATTTCATTCTCTTTGATCCAATTGGTAGCTCTGAAATTTGTGGACTGGCTTCAGTTTTTAGTATGATGTTGTTATTAAAGGAAAACAAAAGAAAAGAAAATAAACCCTCCTTGAACATTTAAGAGGCACAGATAAAAGATAAGCATTGTAAGAGTAGTTAGTGTCAAATTCTTGATTGTTTTTCTTGATAGTGAAGTGTACTTTCCATAGAACAATGGCTTTGGGGACACTTTAAAAAGCATCTACAGCATCTTTACTCAAAGAGGCTATTTCAGTGGTCCTAGTATGTCACTAAAAAAATGAAAACTCTTGTGAGGGCTGTGAGCTGGCTTGATGGGAAGAGGTGCTTGCTGTCAAGCTTCATGATCTGAGTTCAAATTCCTGGACTCACCTGGTGGAAGAGGAGAATCAACCCCTTAGAAACTCCATCATGTTGTCCTTTGATCTCCACACATGCTATGGTATGTGCATGCACATGCATAAACACAAATAAAAAATAAATAAAAAATTAAAAACAATCTTGTAAGTGATCTATGAAATAATGCTGGGGCATAGTTCAGAGACAGTGGTGATATCCAACCTAAGGTGCCGTTTTCCCTGGGTACACAGGATTGGGTCCCAAGAGATAGTCTATGTGCTTATTGCATTAGATGTAAGTTACTCTTTCTGGAATCCCATGCTTCTTATATAAGTTGGCATTCCATAGACAATATTAACACCAAAAATATTGGGTTTGACAGTGGTATAAAATTTGCCTAATCGAAACATTTGATTTTTTAATAACACACACAGAAATAAATTCTAGGTCCAGATAAACTGTATTTTGAAAAACAATCATTTCTAAAATTTCAATAAAACTGGAAGTTCTGATCTCTTCCTCCAAGGATTTCACATGGCATAAGTCATACTTAGATGAGAACTACTACATTATAAGGCAGTATAATCAAATGCTGAGTGCTGTGATGGAGATTATGCACCAGGGAGGAACTGGAGAAAAAGAAAATTCCCTGAAGAAAGTCCTTCATTTACTTAAACTAAGCCTCTGCAAAAATGCCCACATTGTGGGCACTCAACATTTTGAGTGCAACGTTGTGGGCACTGTGATAGAAGGGACTGGAAAATAAGGTTTAGGAGTAGTGTTGGAGCTATAGTAGAGAAGAGTGGTATATTCATGGTTAGCTTAATACATCTTGTTTATTCTCAAATAATTATGTAAAAATTGTACTAAAACACAAGAGGTTAAGAATGATTTTGAAGATTTTAAAGCTTGATGTTCATGTTTACTAATCTAGATTTTAGCTAGGATAATGAGTACCTAGTTACACTAGCTAATAAAGTGACTTTCACTTTTACACTGAAACTTTACACATAATATTCTTAAACTCACCAGCTAAGTCCTGGAGTGAAGTGACATGGTCATGATGCTAGCTATGTATTTCTTACTGAAAATCTACCATGCTTGTGTTTACCTGGTTGACAAGCCTAAGCACTCATTCAGGCAAGAGGACCCCTGTCAATGAGAGCTCTCCAGATTCTCCTCTGGTTTTATTTTTCCCCTTTCTTCATCAAGTGTGAATGGACAACGGACAAAGGATTTCTGAAGTTTCAAAGTATTGCTTAGGGATTAGTGGCCTTGGAGACCATCGAGGATGGCCTTTTTGTTTTCAGCTTTGGGTCCTACCTCCCACTTCCCCATAACACTGGAAGGAAAGTTTCATAACTGCACCTCCTTAGGAATAGGTGGAGGTATTGGGTTTTGCTGAAGCCCATTAAGAGAAAGCTACCTCGTCCTGTTAAAAGAATAGATGCTGAGTTTGGCCTCTGGTTTTGTGTGGGGACCTGACATTCTGAGCTACTTCAAAGATTGGAACAGTGGTTCCCAACCTGTGGGTCATGATCCCTTTGGGTTTAGTGATCCTTTCACAGGGTTCACCTAAGACCATCAAAACACACACATATTTACATTGCGATTCATAATGTAGCCAAAATACAGTTATGAAGTAGCAACAAAAATTTTTTTTGTTTATTTTATTTTATTTTTTTAATTAAAAGATTTTCTTATTTTACATACCAACCACAGAACCCCCTCTCCTCCTTGCTCCCTCCTCCCGCCCCCCAGCCTTGCCCCTCAATCCACCCACCTCCAATCCCACCTCCTCCCACACAAGGTCTCCCATGCAGAGTCCCCAGAGCCTGGTACTTTCACTTGAGGCGGGTCCAAGACCCTCCTCCCTGTGTCTAGGCTGCACCAGGTGTCCCACCATAGGCATTGTACTCCAAAAAAAAGAAAAAAGAAAAAAAAGAAAAACCAGCTCATGCACTAGGGATGGATCCTGATCCCACCACCTGGGGGCCCCCTAAACAGTTCAAGCTAAACCCCTGTCTCCAGTATCCAGAGAGCCCAGTCCAGCACCATGGGGGCTCCACTGCTATTGGTCCATAGTTCATGCGTTTCCACTAGTTCTGTCTCTTATACACATCTAGATGTGTATAAGAGACAGCCCCTGGGGTTCGGGTTGGCACCCGGTTGTGGATCTCTGAATCTGTTTCCATATGTCTCTGGGAGAGGGCTCCTGGGGGCTCCTCAGCTATCGGTGCAACAAAAAGAATTTTATGTGGGGGTCACCACAACATGAGGAACTGTGTTAAAGGGTCGCAGCATTAGGAAGGGTGAGAACCACTAGATTAGAACATCGCATACAATTGTCTCCTCTCCTAAGAGTTAATCCAGCTGGGACTGTCAACCACCTGCCCAGGACACCATTCCTTAAGAAAGTAGATTCACCTGAAAACGTCAAGAAGATGGGAAGAGTAATTTTTCCCTTAATTTGATATTGTACTTATGCTTACAGAAGCCCCTCTCCTCTCCACTCAGCTGCTTACTCTTAAGTCTGCCTGCTTTCCCGAGTTCTAATTTTTTTTAAAGTAACTTACTTTTTCTCCTTTCTATGTCATTTTCAGATACTGACCAGAAACCTCAGCATGATTTCCCCGACTCTCTGAGCTTTCTCCCTTTCTTTCTGAAGTCCTTACCTTCCTTCAGCTGCCTGCTTCCCTCTGTCTCTTAGCCTGCTTGCTTTCCTGGACCCTAAGTCAAAAGGCATGGCGGCCTCTCTTTCTCTTCCCCACTGCCCTCTACCTGGAAGCTGCTGAGATTTAGGGTTTGCCTGTCCTGTTGTTTTTCTTTCCAAGTCCAACACAATGGTCTTTGAGCTGTTTTTCGTGCCTGTTTTAAAATTATTTTGTTAGTGAGACCAAGAATAGCAAAGAGAACCCCAGCTTCCCTGGTAACAGTATCATGTGAGGGCTGGGGTTGTGATCAGGGCCACAGTGGTTGTGTAGTGTTCATGAAGCCCTGGCTTCAATCCTTAGCACTTCAAAACCCAGTCAGGCAAACGAACAAACAAGTATCTTGGTATTTAGGGAGTAGTCTTCGCTTTGCAACATGTTAGCACTTTCTTCACAAATTTTTTTTTCTAGTTGGAGAATTGTAGGAGGATTCGATAGAACCCTGAATCTTTCTGAATGCAACCCCCAGGGCTGCGGCAGCTCACTAACTTCATTACAAGATGGCGTTTCAGCCTCCCTCCTGCTCTCTGCACCCTCAATGCACTCTGCTTATTCTATTGGCAATGCTTTCTGGAAACAGGATAAAGGCAAATAATAATAATGTTGAAGTTGGAGGGGGTGGGGAGCAACCCAAGACAGAAGTTTAGTAATCACATATGAAACAAACTGTTGGGTTGATATTAATGTGAGGATGTAGGAATGAAACAGAGAGAAACATGACCATGTTAGGCTTGTAAAAAAGGAAAGATTGTGGATAAGAATAATGGTATTCTCATTCATTTTAAAATAAAAGGAAAATGGGAGGAATGGTTCTCTGTGTTGGACCCAGTCTTCTCTTTTTGCAGGAATTCTGTTGTCCCTTTAGAAAATATCTAAGCTGTTCCAAGGCACATTGGCAGTGGCGAGGTGCTGCAGCCTTCACTTGGCACGGCCGGCTCCTGTTGCTGGCAGGACAGAGCATGGACCTCTTTAGCCTCATCCTCTGTTGTTCTCTGCACAGGCGCCAGACACTGGGGCTACACATGAGGCAAGGCTGGCAGCTGAAGAACCCAGATGCCAAGCTCTGGACTGGACTTCTGTTCAGTTTGTGACTGGCCCCATCCCTGGCATCTGCCCTGGCTTTGCAGCAGCCTGTGCCCCGTCTGCAGAGCTGGGCTCAGGATTAAGCTTCTGTTGCTCTCATAGATGTTCGGTCACTGTTTCCCTTTTGAATTATCCTTGATTATGAGGAATGTCCCTTTATGACACATTCTCCCCGGTGTCTGCTCAGATGTTGTGCCTTTGCTGCTACGCAGGGGTTTCCAGCCATTGTTAGCAACAGCATGGAAGCACTCTTCTGGCTCTAAGAAGGTGTAGAACGAAACACACATGTTTGTGTTTCCAACACAAATCTTTCTTTTCCTTAATGAGAAGAAATGGTGTGAGTTACACACACACACACACACACACACACACATGCACATGCACACACACATGCACACACACACACACATACACACACATGCACACGCACATACACTCACACATGCACACACACACACATACACACACACACGCACACACACTCACACATGCACACACACACTTACTCTAAAGGAATGATGAGGTGGATTAGAGCTGATAGAAGGAGCTTTGCTCATGCAGCAGTGTCTAAATGACCTATTAGGGTTTGAACATCTCACATCCGAATCCCAAATCTGTCATCCCATTAAGATGAATGATTTTTTTTCTTATTTTCTGCATCTGAAANAGTAATTTGTCCCAATGACAATCTTTCCAGTTTCATAAATATCAAGGTCCTGGACACCATACATACCTGGAGGCTGGTCTCAGTCATGGTATTTGTTACTTCACAAGGTCAAATACATTCCTGCACTTTCTAAGTCTCCATTTTGCTCATCTATAAAATGGGAGGGCAATGACCAATTTTATGGGGTTACACTGAGTGTTAAAGGACAAATACGTGGTTTAGTATGTTGTACAGAATAAAAATCTAAACAGATGTTAGCTAGCATCAGAATTTCCTATAATCTGTAGTAAGAAGAATATCACCCACCAACATAGAGACCTCCAGTTTCAATCTCATTGTTTGATCCTTTTTGCTTCTAAGGAAGTAAAAAATGTCCTTGAGATTCTTGGGACTCAGTAGGTTTCAGACAAGGTGTATGGTTTTGAGAAGTCTATTCAGAGACATTAAGGGTAGGATAGACTTCAAGTTTATCTGCCTGGACAGATTGTTTAAGGAAAATTAAGCTGAATTAAAGCCTTCACATATCACTCCTCAAAGAAAGGCATTTCCTAAGGTGGCTGACAAATCTATAGTGGATACATTCTGGAGAAATAGTTCACCAAATAATCAGATCTCTGGTCACCCTTTCCCCTTGAAAATAAGCTGTCACTGACTCATGCAGACAATATTAGCAGGTGTAGAGCACACAGAGAGGGGCAATCATCATTGGATGAAACCTCATGTCAACTCACCAACCCATCTGTAAATCTTAAGTGCAAAGAAGGGCTAGTCCAGGTGTTCTGTACAGGGCCAGCAAACATCACCACTTTCAGATCATGTGGTCTTTTAGGGTTGTAATAAGAAAACAGGCACAAATACTCTAGAAATAAATGGGTGTGGCTGTGTTCCAATAAAACCCCATTTATAAAACCAGACAGTGGCAGGGTTTATCACACCTGTGAGCCAGACTGCTGACCTCTGGTACAATGGGTTAAATATGTGATGGGCAAATATATGGACTATTATGGTATAATCAATTTTTAAGTGGCTCATAGTTTTTGAGCACAGTTTCTCTCATTTCTTATTTCTTTCTAGTTAATGCTTCTCTGAACTGAGATGTATGAGAATGTTAAGGAATGTGAGGAAAGGACTAAGAGCCTATAAGTCAAGGGCCAGATGTATAGGAGACGCAGAGATGGGAACACAGGGTCTAGACGGGGAGTTGGGTACTTGAGAGAGTATATATTCCATTCAGCCAACCACTGCCACAGGGGTCTTGTGTTCACTATTCTAGAATATTTCAATTTTCAGAGGAGGCCAGGGGGACCAGGCAAAATTCTCCTGAGTTTTTACTATTTCCTAAGGGTGGAGATGGTGCTTGGGGGTAGAGGCTAGGTTTAATCCCTACTACAGAAAAAAAACTTTTTTTCTTACCAATTTTCAAATCTAGCACCACAGCACAGTCTGAAAATTGGAATCTGTGACCTTGGCTTTTAGCTTCTCACCTCTGAGAACTGATAGCTACTTTGAAACACCTGACTATTACCAGTACTGATTTACATCTGTCTACTCAAAGTCAAATGTCTAGTTCAAAACTATATACCCCAAGGATGGCACTGCCGTGCCCTGTGATGCATGTCCTGTGACATGCCACCTAGAGACTCTCAAGACAGCAGCAGCATGGGAGAATGATGGGCACTGGCAGCTCCTAACAACAGTGGGAATGGCAGATGAGCAACCTAGGAAACTCAAGGTTTGAAGTCACCTAGCTCCTCCGGCCCGGCTGAATTCTTCCTTTTCTCATCATCCTTGCTCTGTGTGCATTCAGCAGATTTAGGTCTGCCACGCAATAGAAACCGACTCTCTCACAAATACTAAAACATCATTTTGCTCCAGCTGCTAATTCAGACTTGTTTTTCCTTTGAGTTGGGTCTAAGAGAAATTACCAATGCATCATTTACAAGTTTTATTCCTGTTTTAATGGACTGTTTAAATATAAGTTGTTGGCTAGATTTGATAAAACATGTATTATTTTTATTGGACATTCTCAGATGGCACTGTTTGTGGAAATTCCTGGAGTGTGAGTTACAATGTTCATGTCTGTGTCCTAATCCACAGGCATCGATCTGTTTGGGCTCATCTACATTGGTGCTGACTGCAGACTCCTTTGTGGAAGGAAACTTGCATTCTAGGAGTCTTTGGAGGCATCAAAGCTGCACATCTCTTTCCTTTTTCATTTTTAGTAGCAGTCCTCCTAGAAATAGCCTATTATGCCTGACAAGATAGATGTCCAGTCCTGACCTTGAGAAGGTCCACTAGACTCCTTCATCCTAAAGTAACAACTTACTGCTAACTAGCACCATAGCTGGTTTACATTTTAGGTTACAGAAATCAAAATCAAAGGGCATCTGTTGATGTGGAAAAATAACAAACCCAATTATAGACACTTAACTTAGCATTTAGAACCTATGACTATGGCCCTTTCAGCATCCTAGAGAAAGGTAGATAGGAATGAGTGGGTGCAATCCCATGCCCCACAAGGTGTCTTGAAGTTTGATTAGATAGTAGCTAAAAGGCTGTCTGTTTCTCCTTACAGCTGCAGATGCAATGTGCTCATTTTATAACATTTCTACTGTTTGGGATAAGTCACTAAAGACATATGCTCGTCACATTTCGGTTCGATAAAATTCTTTGCAGAGTCTAGGCAGACCTGTGGCTAGATGCTTTAGGTCTCTGTCCAGGCCATTATTTGGAAAATCAAATCCAGAGAACAAAATAGAGTCACACTGAGGACATTGAAATTAGTATTTTGCCTGCTGGTTTGTATGCTTTTCCTTAGTGTTTGGCAACAATAAGCCTGTAGAACTTCCCTTTGGAGTCCCGAGTTCAACCTTCATAAATTCCATCGGCACCTTTTCATCTTCTCTGGTGGAACAGTGGTTAATCTGCTTCCCTGCCCTGGATCTATCAGTAACATCATTTTAAAGGTGCTCAGCAGAAAACGTTGCTCTTGAAGAAGCATGAAACTTCCAAATTCAGTCTTCTTGTGGCAGTAAACACATTTTCAACAAGCAAAATGACACATGTATGCAATAGTCGTGTGCACACTGCAAAGATGCTGGTGAGGTTCACACAGCTTTCCTGTGCTGGGCAACACATCTTTCAAATAAAAAAAATTGACAACACGTAATCTACTCACTTGCTAATACTCCTTTTTTTTTTATATAGTAGGAGAAATTTGAGCTTAAGAAGTTGTGACTAGACCTCTTTAGCTGATATTTTCTGGAGAAGTTTCTCATGGTTTTAGATTATGTATCCAAGAGGACAGATGATAAACAGTTGCACATCATGATGTGCAAGGTAAAATGTGTGCCTTACCAGATGTCTGCAAATGAGTGCTCTTGCATTTGACAAAACTGTATGAATTGAGGAAATGGTATGTGTGTGTGTGCATGTGTGTGTAAAGGAACATCTCTAATTAAAAGAATAGACNCCACTGTTAGAATGGTTTGGGCATGATGATCCCCAGTTTTTTCCCTTGAAATGGGATTAAGGAGGTCTAGGATGTGTGACAGACACTCTGCCATCATCCCAGGGGACAGAGAGGTGGGGGGGGAGGTTCACGGCTGTCATGCTCACCAGTGAATTTTGCTTGCTGTGGATTTAGTAACAAGTCTGCCAGGGCTGGATTGACTTCCCTTCCTCTCCTTAAATCACGTATTTCTCACTGTGATTGAAAGTGTATTTTAATGGGTATGTGCTCTAGCTTTTGACAGAGACTGTGGGGCTGTGAGGACATTTAAACGTTGGCTCCGGTTTTTCTCCTCCTACCCCACAGTAGGTTCCTGAACTACATAGGAAAACCCTCTTCTTGTGAAAATTTCTGAGTTTATAGTGATAGATGAGAGGAAATAAAAATTATATCCTTTTTTTTATTTAAAGATTGCCTTCATGTTGAACCGTCATTAAATATTTGCTTTCTCTGAGCATTTGTATATATTTTCTTAGCTCTTAACTACCACACTTCGGCTCGGTTTTGTGTCTGCTAGCCCCAGCATTTACAACCTACGAAAACATCATAAATCTACTTCATTTTTCTAATAAGACATGAAAGTCCTTAATTGGCCTTAATGAAATGCACTTAAAGGGCAATAAACGTGTTTAAGCCCCTCTTGCAGGGCGAGCTTCAGCTCTCTTCTCTCTCTGCTCTCTCCTCTGTTTTAGCCTTTCTGGTAATTAATCATTTATTCATATGTGACGAATCAGTAACTAGATCAAGCGACTACTGCACAATTGCATGATAATAAGCTGCTCATATATGTGTCAAGATTTAGCAATCCTTTTTAAAGCCTAATTTAAAGTCATTTTACAACTAACCAGACTGTGTCTCTGAAGCATCATCCCCCAGTATGTTTTTACATATTTTCATTTGGAAACCATCTTTCTATTTTGTTTATAGAGCCCAGTCCACTTTAAATCCACCCATGGCACCAGTGTGAATTTCAGCAATGTAAACATTTACCATTGTTTTTTCAGTTTGCTTGGAATTCTCCCTTTGATCCAAAGGGAAGGGTATGGAGCAGAAGAAGGAGAAGACAGACCATGATTATAAATAAAGGCCCAGGCTTCCCAGCCACCCTTACCATGCATTTAGATCTTAAATCTGCAGTGACATATGGAGACATGTTCATCATCCACTTGTATCTTAACATTGAGAATCCCAGAAATTTCTTGTGCCTTGAATATGCCAATGGTGGGCTTCCTCCAACAGTGAGGGAGTCTTACTTTCAACACAGGGCAAGAGATCAAATCTCTATGTGGCTGTTTGTNTGTTTTCCTGGTCATGTATGCAAAAATGTGTGCTTGGCAGCAAACTTAGGTGAGGACACACTGGAAAGGGTTGTGGCCTGCCTAATTATGGTGAGCAGAGCCACTTGATCCTTGCCCTTGGGACTTCCAGGCAAGTGTGTACAAGTTAAGGAGGCAGAGGTAGCTATAGGAATAGCCAGTCAGTGTGTGGAAAGCACTTGCTGTCACATCCATCAGACACGACAGGGCTCAATATTTGCATAAATATAGCAGGTGGCAAGGTCAGCTCTTTAGGATGGGGTAGTTATAGGCACAAAGAGATATAGACGAATTTCTAAACAGTCTTACTAAATAAAAAACCATGGAGCCAGATATAGGGTTGAAAACCTGACAGAGATCAGAGGAATAGGAACAGCCACATGCTAACCTCACCTCACCAACTCCACAGCTTCCAAAGAGAGCGACTTCCTGTCTACCCACATGTATATTACTTTCTGTTCTGTTCCCTCACTGGCTCTCTTAGCCCAGCTACATCACTTCCTCTTCCTGCCCAGCTCTGTTATTTCCTGTCTGTCTGTACAGACCTCCAGACCTCTATGGTTAATTAGTGTTGGAATTTAAGGCGTGTGCCACCATGCCTGGCTCTGTTCCCAGTGTGTCCTTGAACTCACAGAGATCCAGACAGATCCCTGCCTCCCAAGTGATAGGATTAAGGTCGTGAGCTACGATTGCCTGACTTCTGTGTGTACGTATAACGGCTGGCTTTTTCCTCTGATCTCCAGGCAAACTTTATTTATTATAGCACAAATAAAATATCACCACATTTCAGCACAAATAAAATATCACCACAAAGAGGGGAAGCAGAGTTTTCCTTTCTTGGCCTGAGGTTGGCTGTTAGTAGGGATAGCTGGAAAATAAGGTGAGTAGGGAGTTAAAAATATGTCAGATGAGCCATAAGCTTCTTTCCTGGCCATTCTAGGGGTCAATAGGAAACAGGGAACCCAAATCTAGAGAAACAAATGACCTGCTATTTTAGATTCAGGAATTTTCACCATTAAGTCCATGTGGAAAATGCCCTGGCTGTGTCTACTGTCCATGTTAGTTAGAACAGAATGCTAGAGAGGTAGACTGTAACAAAAAGTACCTGCTCCTATGTGAGGGGAGAGGATGACAGAAGTAAGCATGATTTTTAAAGAGTAATGCCATTTTGTTACCTTCCAGTTCAACAGTGGCCAGACTTGGAGCTGTGTAGTCACTTCTATGTCTAGAAAATGACCAGGCATGATCTGAGTCTGTTGGCAATGAATGTTCCTGCAGCATTTGAAAGTTGCTTACATAAGCAAAATTCTCCTTGCATTTCAACTGTGGGGAGGCTCCTCTAATGCAGAAATGGAATTTCTCACTTGTGAAACTAATAGAATTCATCACAGTAGACTTAATATGTACCTGTCAGTTCACCGTGGCCCAGGAACATTATTATATTATAATGTATTAATGTAACACATTATTATGTATTTGTTGCTTTAAAAGTAAGTTTTGCTCTGTCTTCTTTACAGTTACACATTTCAGAGTAGAAGGTACAAAATTAATGAGATTTAATTACGGCCCCCTTCACATTGTGATCAACAGAACTTCCTCTGGAGTTGTCCAGCGTGTACCTCAGGGACCCACACATGATGGTTCTGGTTTTCTGCTGTGTCTATGTATGCCAGGGCTTCCTCTAAAGAGTTCAGGATTCTGGTTGAAACATTGTAGTTCTTTTATTTTTCAGATGCTACTCATTCTGCTTTATCAGATAACTAATTTGTGTGTGTGTGTGTTATATGATTATGTGTTTTTGCATGTGCAGGTGCTTGGGAGCAGGGGTCTTGGGGTTGATGTCAGGAGTTTTCTTCAATTGTTCATTACTTTAATTTTGTAGTTTCTTTCTGAACCTGGCCAGCAAGCCCCTGAGAAGCCTGTCTCCTCCTTCCCAGAACACCTGGTTATTGACTTGAGTGTTGCAAATCTGAACACAGGCCCCCCAGTTTCTGTGGGCACACACCGTCCTTACTAACTGAGCCATGTCCCAGCCCCTTGTGTTAACTGAATGTCACATGCCTGGTGCTGTTATGGTTTCTTTAACTTCTGTGCAGTGCAATGGGTTTGTCCGGTTAGAATTTCCTCCATAGTGAAATGTGACTTGTGTTCCCATCCTATGCTGTCTTGTTCATGATAATATAATATTCCCCTCTTTGGTTTGTGACAAAATTTGTTAGGTCAAAGAACTTTTTTTTTTAAAGTGTAATAATGACCCCCGATGAAGCTGCAGCAAACCTGGTTATCCCTGTCCCACTCATCAGTGGATTTAAATAATTTCAGAAGAAAAAGTCACTATTTCAGGACATAAAAGCTGAGCTGTTCACTGTGCTGAGGAGGGCCACAGTTGCAGCCCTCTGACTGCATTGGCCACAGTTGCAGCCCTCTGACT
>LZPO01076972.1:0-14000 GCA_001675575.1 Neotoma lepida
TAATCTTCCTCAGGGAATAGTATACCTCTTGGTTATCCAATAATAAATCATCAGTCAGTCCAGAAAACATATACATACAAGAACACAGACTGAATAATTTTACAGACTGATCAAGTTGTACATATGTGTTTAAGTATATATATAACAATTCATGATTTTTTTTAAAAAGACCATGAGTTTGGAAAGGAGCAAGGAGAGATACATGAAGCGTTGGCAGGGCGAGGAAGGAGGAAATGATGTAATTGTATTATAATCTCAAAATATTAAAAGAAAATTTTAATTTTAGTTTTAAAAATGATCTACTTTGATGGCTCCTGTAATTGGCTTGGGCTCTTCTTGATAATCCAGGGTTATATACCTGTTAGAGTCTTACAATTTTGATCTCATCCTCATCTCTGGCCAAAATGATCTTGATCTTTCTTATCTCAGGATCAGGGTGTTCAAAAAGTCCCCTCAGCCTTTGGTAACAGTGCACTATTTTATTTTCACCATAACACCTTAGATTCTATTTCAAAATTGCTCCTGGGAGCATCAAGTTCTTCTCATTCAAAATGCTGCATGCTTTAGAACTCACCTTGTGTCAGCTACCCATGCCCTGTAACAGTCATGCTACTGAAGGCTTTCCTATTTAATTCCTAAAGATCATGTTGTGGTATTTTCTTGAGTGTATTTTTGTCCTTAACAGGTATTCTGTATTGGATCATTGTTTTCCTACTTTATTATCTCTGGAGACTTTCGAAGGAAAACATAGTTTTCCCAATTTAGTACCAAGTGCTTGCATTATACCGTACATAGCACGTACATTCTCAGAGAAACGATGCTCTGTAGATACAGTGGTGATGATAATGACAATTCATGGTTTTCTGTAATGTTCTCTGTGAAATGATTCGTTACTGACAGGTGGACAGAAGGAGGGATAACTAAGAGAAGTGGGAAAGCTGGTAGAAATGTGTAAACATTTCATTGTATCAAGCAATCTTATGAAAACGTGGCCTTATTACTTAAATTGTTGATGAACAGAGACATCAATTTAAACTTCTGGTCTGAAACCTTGGGTAGCAGAAACCTTTAAAGTCCTCAAGTCTGTATATAAGCAAAATCACTGTTTTGTACATGTGTGTGAAATGCTGCTGCTGAGACTACACCTCTGTTTAACACTACTATTGTAATAAATTATCTTGCCAGAAGTACCAATATTTTGACCCTTGTAGATTTGATAATAAACATCACAAGCTGTAAATGGTGATTTTGCTTATAAATTAACATTTTAATAAACATGCTTCAACCATTTTTTGGACAATTTATGGATTTTGAAATAATTAATAGAAGCTGGTAGTGTTTTCAAAAGGAAAAGTATCGAATTAATTTCAGTTCTGGGTTAATTTCACTAGCAAGTCAGTTNAGTACTCTTAAGTCTTCCAACTTAAGAAATGGGTAGTAACTCATACAATTAATGCAAAATAATCATTTAACGTAGGTAAAGTTCTTATACCCATCCCTTGAAAGAATATACATTAGAATTTTAAAATCAAGTTTTTATAATTACTAAATTATAGTTTAATTCAAAAATAAATATTGTCTGTATTTCAATGAAAACCATCATGTTCTGAAATAAATACTTATTTTGTATTAGATAAACTAAGCTAATTAGCTTATACAATAACTCATATGTTTATTTTTTATGGTGAGGACTTGAAATCTATTTTTTGAACAATTTTCAGGTGTATATAATACTTTCTTGTGATCTATAATAATCATGTCCATTTTTTAATTTATTCTTCCTGTTTAATTCAAGTTTTTGTAGTCATTGACCAACATTTCCCCAATCTCACCTTGCAGCCTCACCCAACCTACCTTCTACTTCAAAGACAAACATTTTCAATTGAACATCTGAATGAAATTATTAAATATTTCCATTCATGCCTTAGTGCATATTATATAACTTCTTCCAATGAGGAGTAATAATTAAGTCACAGATCTATATCAATTAAACAATATTATGTTTCACTGAGTAGTAAAGAAATGAAGTCAAATAATAATTCTATTGTTATTGAGGATAAGTTAAAACTGGCATGTCATTCAAAGCTTTCCCTTCACTAAAGTGCTGGCTGGATTAAGCAAGCGAAGGGCAAGTAGGTAAGGGTTAACAAAATTACAAAAGCTAACGGAAGTTAATGTGTTTTTTTTATTCTGTAACTGCCTTTGCTTAAGAAACGTAACTAACCTCTATTTAGTCAACACTCCATAATATTTGATGAGGAATATATGATAAGTTGCTTGTTTTCTTTTGAATACCTGAGTTTTCTTATGCTTATCCACTCATTGATTTAGCTCTAAAATAAAGTATAGGATTCTGTGAATGATCAAATCAAAATGTATTAGCAAGACATCTGTGCCCTTCACAATTTTAGGACATTGAAAGTCCTTTCTCCAGTAGCAACATTCTATTACTTCTTCAAGTACAGAGTAGCTCATTATCTACTTACAAATGGCTTCACCTTTCTTCTGAAATCATCTAAAAGGCAGCTCTGTTTCACACATTATTCTGAATTTAAGAAACTTTGATGACTGATTTCTTTAATATGCACGTTTAAGTTTGGCAGTTACATTGGCTCTTTTTTCTTTTATTGACTCTGATTACCAGGCGACATTTGTAAAGATTAAATTTTTGTAAGGACAGAAGCCATAAGACACATTAATCACAATGTAACTTTGAAGATTAGGAGCAATGGTGACATGCAACAAGCATGCTCTCCCCCCCCCCACTGACTTGGCCAGTGTAGCACAGTAGAGGAAATAATGGAATGTCACAAAAGGGAAAGGACTTTGATCCCCTCCAACAGTTTCCGTAGTGGCAAGGTCACCTAATTCTAAAGAGAAAATGTGAACAGTTCAAGTGTGTAAGTGAAACCCAGACTTTTTACATCTGGCGATCACTTTGCAGGAAAGATATTTTTCTTTTGCTATTCTCTTTCTACATAAGATAAAATTTCATGTAAACTTTAAAACCTTTAAACATTCTAAGAGCATCGTGTTCTCATTTTCTTCTTTCTTCTCCCTCCCATGTGTTCCTTTTATTTTTCAGATATCCACACATGCCTTACATCAACTGTAGAGAAGAGAGGTTATGTAATCGCATTACTTCTAAATGCCATGCTGTCGTTGCCCTATGTTTATGCTTGGTGCATTTTTAAACTACCATCTGAAATTACTTCCCTCTTTTATGTGTTAATGCATACATAGTTCTCATTTCTCTATCACATGATTCCTCGGCCCCCAAGCAGACTCTCAGTATGAATCATTTTGTATGTTATCTTGTTAAAATACCTGTAGATGCCATGAACACCAAATAATAAGTGCCCCCCCTACACACACGTAGTCTCTCCATTTAAAAGTAGGTAAAACAACACAGAACCCAGTTCATCATTTTGCTAATGGATGATCTTAAATCACCTGTGCATTTTATTCCAGGAAAATCTCTTTACTAATGTTTACAAACATCTTCTAGTTCAATTATGGCATTTTCTGCTTTGCTGAGAAATTATTCATTCTTTTACAAACAAGTATTTTTATCTTTTCTTTCAGTCATGTTCCTCTTCCAATTTCTGAGATGTCTTATTACTCTTCTATTTGATAAATCACAACAAAAAGACATTTATTTTTGTTGACAAATTTCTAAATGGTCATATTAAATTAAAACCACAGAGCCAGAAATTGGGGTTAAAGCCTCAGAGAGATCAGAGGAATAGGAACAGCCTCAGCTAACCTCACCTCACCAACTCCGTAGTTTCCAAAGACAGCGACTTCCTGTCTACCCAGGCTTATATGCCTTTCCATTCTGCTAACTCACTTCCTCTGCCAAGTTACATCACTTCCTGTCTGTCTGTACAGACCTCCAGACCTCTATGGTTAGTGCTGGGATTTAAGGCATGTGCCACCACACTTGGCTCTGTTCCCAGTGTGGCCTTGAACTCACAGAGATCCAGATAGATTCCTTCCTCTAAAGTGATAAGATTAAGGGCATGTGCTAACATTACCTGACCTCTATGTCTAATACAGTGGCTGGCTTTCCTCTGATCTCCAGGCAAGCTTTATTTTATCGGGAGACACAGTATATTGGGGGACACAATACATCACCACATATTTTAGTGTCTATTGCAAGTTTTTTTTGTTGTTTTGGTTTTATCTACAAGTTAGTTACAAGTAATGACCATTTTATAAATAAAAAGATGTTTTTCTATACTCATAAATCATACTTATATCTGCATGCATATATGTATGTAGAAAACCAAGACCACCACTCAGAAAGCATAGCAAAGTCAGCCCTAACAGATATATAATGTAGGTTCTTTTTAAGCAAAAACAGACACACACATGCAAACTATAATGAATCTTTAACAAAAATATAATTTATAATAATTTGTGCTACAATATTAAACTTTCATGTTTGCAATGTTAAGTCAAAAACAAGTTAAAACTATAAATATGTATTTTTAAAACATTATAGAAAACAAAGTATTTCATAATACTCAGTGTTCATAGCTTTTTCCATTTTAGGCATGCATTAGCTGATTCTCCATTTTGAATTCTGGATAAGAGTGTCCTACTTTTTCATGACTAGGGTACAGCAGAAAGTGACATGTTTAAAGATGTAGCTTTTTATCTGAAGATAAAATTATGAATTTCTTTGTTTCAATGCATGCTTATGTATCTGTATATCTTTTATGAATACATGATTTGACATAGTCTAACTTTTATAATTTTGAGGCAAGCCTAAGGAAATAAGTTTTTTTTTTATTATTATTCTCGTATAAGAGACAAGACTGATGAAAGAGAAAGATGTTTGGGGAGAAATAATCAACTATGGGGATAGTGAAGGAACTAATCAAAAAACAATTTAAAATTTTGGAATAAGGTTAAGGAATGAACTATATTCTGGAATCCTATACTTACGAGCTCTGGAGTCACAGTAACACATTCGTATAAGAAAAAAAGTGAGAAGAAAACACCCATTGGTGCTTAGAGTAAGTTTTGATGCATAATCTTTCCAAATGACAACCTTGGATTTTCTAAAATACTAAGATTACAAATTCTTTTTATATATAAACTAGAACTGTCCTTTGGTCTTGCCTGACATCGAGATTACCTTTATAATTAAATTACTTCACTACAGTTATCAAAATTAGCAGTTCAGACAGTTCAGGATGAAATTATGAGAAGTGCCTATAATTCCAAGTTTTAGTTGATACAAAACTTAAGCTAAGCTGGTCTCCATAATCAACCCCAGTGTAGCAAACTCCAACAGCACAAGATGAAGAAATGTGTTTTAGCAACAGCAGGAGTCAAAATAGGCAATACTACTTTTCAGGGAAAAAACTAATTTCTGGCTGAGCTAATTCAACAAATATTCTAAAGCAATTAACATGTGGTGCAATACTAGGTTTATTTTTGAAGAAACCTAATCTACATTTATTATCAATATATAATTAGAGAACTTTCCTGTTAAACGGGTCCTTACCTCAGCTAAGGGCTTACAAGTTTAAACAAAATGAAGTGAACTGATGGAGAGAGGTGAGGTGAGAAGGGGAAAAAAATTTAGAGAAATATCACAACTGACATTGATGCTTAGATCATGGCTTAACTTTCTGCAGCCAAGACCTGTGAGTAAGACATGAATGTGGTTGTCCTCAGAAGCAGGACTGAAGCTTCAGGAAATGGTACAGAGTGACTCATCTCCAAATGAGGAAAACTCCATACTTAAATATGAAGCAGAAGCATCAAGAATTCTAGTCCCTTCACTCTCAAACAATGAAACAGAGAAAGATGAAGGTGTCATTTCTCCTCTAACATTTGAAACTCTGTCTTGATGCTTTTCTGAAGGGCACACTCAGAGCAAAATTCTGTAGGAACCTTTCCTCTCCCTCTACTCAGCCCCTACTAAAATGCTAATGCTTCACATCAGAATAATTTCTTCTCTGGCAGTATAATGTTTATTAAAAATAAAGAAATATCATTTTGAATATTCTCTGCAAGAATATTTATTGGAATATGAATTTCATTAATACTTTTGACACTATAGGAATGAAGAGAGTTTATTGTTGCAACATTTTCAAAATGCTGCTTTTGAACTGAAAATTCTAGCTAGTCCGTTCATAGTTATCCAAAACGTTCCCACGGATGATTTACAGAAGTGAAAGTTCTTCAATAAGTGATGGGAATGTCTTTCTAAAAATATGTTGCTCTGATTGGTTGATAAATAAAGCTATTTGGCCAATGGTAAGGCAGAATAAGGNTAGGCGGGACATTCGAACTAGGGGGAGAGCAGCAGAGAGCAGAGCTGGGCAGATGCCATTCTGCCGCCCAGAAAGCAACATGTAACTGCGCACAGGTAAAGCCATGTGGAACACGTGGCGACATAGATTTATAAAATGGGTTGATTNAAGATGTAAGAGCTAGCTAGCGAGAAGCCTGCCAGGGCCATAGTTTAAAAATGATATAAGCCTCTGTATGTTTATTTGGGTCTAAGCGGCCATGGGAGCTGGGCGGGATCAGAGACCGGGACCAGACAAACTTTCGTCTACAAATAAGAGACAGTTACTGCTGAGCAAATGGCAGATGTTGCTTCCCAGATCACCTTAGGATTGCCCTGTCTCTCTCATTTAGAGTGATAGTCTCCCAATGTTGAAAAAGTGCATTTTAATAAATAAATAGTAAAACCCAGTGTAACCCTATTGCTAGTTTGTTACTTTTGTTAATATAGTTAGATAATATATTCAAAAATTGAGAGTTCTGGCCATGTTTCTGTGATTGTAAAACTTGGCACTTGTATGTTGATTTTATTTTTTAATTATTTTACAAATATCGCTATTAGTTTTAAGATTCCANTATCAAATCAGATTACCTTCATGATATTCCCAAGGGCCAAATACAAAAATTGAAAAACAGAGCTGGTATTAAGAAAAATATAGTGTTGCCAATTATTAAGTTTTAACTATGCACCATTTTAAAGCCAGAATTTCATTATCACTAAAGATCTTATATGAATGCAACTCAGCAAACCTAGAAGCAATTTAAGAACACAAATAAAAATTATAATTTACATGTTTTGCTCTTCTGTTTCATTACCACAGTGTTGGGTAAAGAGACAATTTTGGGGTTATGGTGGTCTCATCATTTCCAGTAAAACAACTGACAGACCAAAGTCTCCGGAAACTTCCATGGTTCATGAAGTCTTAAATTACAAATTACAAATTCTCACATCATCCATCTTCCACTTTATAGTTGTTGGAACAAAAACCTATTTCTAAACAATTAGCTCAGAGTGTGCTCTTCCCTTGCTGTTTGATTCTGTCAGTGTCCTTCTTAAACATAATCCGAAGACTCTCAGCCAATTCCTTGACCACTTCTCAAAAGAGTGCTAAATATTTGATCTTTTTTCCTGAACCAATTATACAATGGCAGATACTCTGATTGCACAATAATCACAAAAGCTGCATAGTTTTTTGCTTGTTTGTTTGTTTCTGCCTCTTGGTGTTTTTGGTGAATGTTAGAGGGAAGAAATGTCATCGAATAACCAACTAGCATTTAAACAAAAGTCAAGGCCTGTGAACCTAAGGGCATGCCTCAATATACTGCACCTTGGGTTATAGTCCATGGCCTGAAAGGGACTATATAAAATAGCTTATAGTCAGATATCAGGGATATATAGACTATTGTTCTTAGATTATGTGACAGCTCAGATGTCTCTTGTACTAACAATGCCTATTGCCATGACTCTGTTCTATTTGTTCAAATATATTTCTTTTCTTGATTTTTTTAGCAGTTATTTCTCCCCATCATCTTTCATTGCTATGTATGTCTTGTGTGGTGATGATTGTGTGTGTGTGTGTGTGTGTGTGTGTGTGTGTGTTGAGAATCAATCTTAAGGCCTAAAACATATTAGGTATTATAGCTTCAATAGTTTGCATTGCCTATGCTGACAATTACTGTTTCTCTAGTGCTTCTCCTTGGATTCTAGACCCTTTTCAATTTCCTGTATGTTTAACTCAGTATCTTACATGCATCTTTAGAAAGTTCCCAACTGAAGTTTGTAAACTGTTATATCCCAATCTTTCTTGAACAACCATTTTATTGTCATTCACTCAAAATGCTTAAGTTATCACCACATGGATGATAATATTATAAACCTGAAAGTAATCACACATTTTTTTCCTCCATTACATTTGTGCACTCAGCATATGACATGATGTTGCTTCAAACCTATATATATTCACAATATCTAGTGTTCTTTTATCTTCTGCCACCTCTGCCAAACCCTTTTTCAGGATTAGTAGAATAGCCCTTCGATATCTCCTACCATGCCTTCCTGTTGTTTTCCATCAAAACGTTATTATAAGACAGGAAATTAAGTGCACATCAGATCAGGTTAGAGTACTTTGTAAAATCTTTCAATATCCCTCCATTGTTCAGTTTAAATATCCAAAAGTGTCGACAATAAGCCCTTACAAAGAGTGACTCTTGGTTAATCTCATCTTCTACATTCTCATTAGAATGTAGAAGTAATGTAGAATGTAGAATGTTGTTAGTGACCTCTTTCCATTCTAGAATTTTCTAATTTTTCTAGTGATTTAGAACCGCAGAACATGATTTTCTTTCTACCTGACATGCCAGTCTCCAGATTCTGAACACAGCTAGCTCTATCACATTTCTTAAGTTTCATTTCAAANGTCACTTCCTGGAAGAAGCTTTACTTAACCGTCTTGCCAATATTCTTGATTCTAGAGTGAACCTCTTCTTAAAAAATATGAGAAGCAAAGAGTATCAACTTCAGGTAGCAAGATGCCTTAGCAGGTTGTCGAGCCTGACAGCCTGAATTTAGTTCCTGGAATCTGCTTGGTAGATGCAGAGAGAACTTCCTCCACAAATTGTCCTCTGACCTCTACATGGGTGTCATGCCATTCATGTTTACACACACACACACACACACACACAATCCCTACATGGTAAATATTTTAAAAAATAACATTTAGCCTATATTCAGGCTTACCTTTCAGGTTCGTGTCTTCTTANTATTTGATAAAGGAAAGCCCATGTAAACCCTCAATTCTAACACGCAAATAATGATGGTACCTACCTCACAGTTTGAGAACATTATAAACTAAAATGAGTGACTCATTGAACTGATTCTGAAACTATTTGCTAAATCTTCAACAGGTGTTAATTTATCATTTGTATGGATGGTTGAGGACTCTATTAAGCAGGCACATCTATGTGGTCTCATATGCCATTCCAAAATCAGCAATGAACTCAATGCCTAGCAAACAGTAGATATGTACTGAGTAATTACTTAGTGAGAAATTTTCTTAGAATGGACTTAATAGCTCTTTCTAAAACTGGCTTCCTTTTTCTTTTGACTAAGGAAAATAAATGTAATTGATTGCCCTAGTCATCAATTGCAATCATTCATAAGTATTTAGTGTACAATAAAACATAACTTCTTATATAGTTATATTCTTTTAAGACTTTATTATTTCTTAACAAATATAAAATGTTTCAGCTATGAATCATCAAATCTATTTATAAATCCTTTTCCTTAACCCTCTACTTCATTCTTTTCAAAGTTTCATTTTCTAATAAGTCTTCAGTTATTTTCCATTTCATCAGAATCTTTCTCTATTAGCTTTCAGACCATATTTGATCTTTGAGAAACACATTACCAGTACTGAAGTTCTCCTGAAAAATTCATCAGTTTTCTGTTACTGTTGTTGTTGTTGTTGAAGTTGTGACACTTTCTCTTGACCTCTGCATACTTGGGCTTTGCAAAACAATGTTTCAGGCTTTGGATCACAGGACTTTCACTCTTTGTTTTCCTCCGTATTGACTTTGAAGTATGTCTTTGAGCATCTCATTTTCCAAGACAGGTCTCAGGGTTCCCAGTCTTCAAAAGAACTGAACCCTTAGCACTATTTCCATTGGATGACCCTTCCCTCTCTGGGTTGCTTGGGAACATTGCCTGCACTCACCCCGTGTCATATCCTAAAATGCCTACAGGAAGCCTCCCAATGACTCATCAGCTCTCAGAATATATCAGCACAGAAGTCAATTCTAATTGTTAGTCTCCGTATTTCATAATGTGTTGTAGGAGTAGACTCTACCTGCTGTGTGATGATGATGATGATTGTGATGAAAATGGAGATGATGGTGATGATGATGATGATGATGACGATGATGATGATGATTTCTACACTTCTCTATAGTTCCTATGTGCCAAAACCCAAATTTCATCTCTGAATATGAACACTGAAGACAATGAGCTATAGGAAGATCTATAGATGGATATCCATGGTACAAGAATGTTCTAAAAATAAAAAGATATTATTGTGCCACTTAAAAAAATTGAAGTTCCAAAAAAAATTAAAGCTCCATTTATGAATATGTGTCTATACATAAACTGTAAATTCTAAATTGTGGTTAATTTCATAGTTTTTTTACATAAAAAGATATTGCATTTTATATACAGATCTGTTTAAATATTTTAACATGAGCTTATATTTGCATTTTTTAATAAAAATCTATGGAAAAACATGAAACAGCAGCAGCAGAGTTGGTTAATGGTATTTTTTCTCTATGAAATCCTTCAAAGTGATATCTATTTTCTATAGAAGAGGNAGTGAGTGCTAAAAAAATTAACTGCTTGGCATGGTGGCACCTATCTGTCATCCCTGTACACAAGAGTCTGAGGTAAGAGGATCACAAATTTTAAGCTGACCCAACCTACATAGATTCTATCTCAAACATAGACAAATGAATACAAGAATAATCATATACTATTCCCTGCTTGCAAGTGAAGTGTATGTATCATATAGTGTGCAAATATTTATGACAGAAATTGAAATGAGGAATAAAGAAGGGATATAAGTACACTATTTTCCTTTTTAAATAATGTTTATTAATTATATTGCCTGGAGGGCCAGGAACCAGATGCTGGGTAGTCTAGAGACATAGAATAGAACCAAAGATGACTAGGAAAAAAAGGCAATGAAATAATTCCCAATGATACTCTGCTATACTCATAGACCAGAGCCTAGCATAATCATCATTAGAGAGGCTTCACCCAATAACTCATAGGAGTAGTGCAAAGACCCACAGCCAAACATTAGGCTGAGCTCAGGGAATCCTGCTGAACATGGGGAGGAAGGATTGTAGGACTCGTAGAGAGGGGTCAATGACACCACATGAAAAAACAAAGAAAACTAATCAGGGCTCATACAGGCTTACAGAGAGTGAACTAATAATCAGGGAACCCCGCACAGGGCTGATTTTGGTCCTCTATATATATGTTAAGGTTGTCTAGTTTGGTAGTCTTGTGGGATTTCTAACAATGGGAGTGAAGGCTGTCTCTGACTCTTTTGTCTGCTTTTGGGACCCTTTTCCTCCTACCAGGTTGCCTCTTCCAGCCTTAATATGAGGGGATGTGCTTAGTCTTACTGCAACTTGATATACCATGTTTGGTGGATATCCCTGGACAACCTTCCCTTTTCTGAAAGGAAATGAGAAAGTGGATCTGGGGGAGAGGGAAGGTAGAGAGGAAGGAATGGGAAGAGAGGAGGCAAGAGAAACTACAGTGGGGAAGTAATATATGAGAGAAGAATAAATAGATGATGATGATGATGATGATGATGATAGATAGATAGATAGATAGATAGATAGATAGATAGATAGATAGATAGATAGAAAAAATTTACAAAAGAAAAAATAGCTTTCATTCATCTTCATATATGTATATAATATACTTTGACCATATTCTATCCCTACAACTCTATTATTTCTATTCCCTCTCCCAATAATTTTTTTTCTAATAGTACCTTAGACTTTTATGGATAATCCCCCATCCCCGCACCCACACCCAGAGTCCACAAATAAAGCAAACATTTGATTTTTGTTTTTCTTTGTCTGGCAAGTTTCATTTAACATGATGACCTTCTATTTTCCTCTAGATGCCATGAGTTATTTCTTCTTTACAGCTGAATAAAACTCCACTGTGCATATTTGACATATTCTCATTATCCATTCATCCATAATGAGCTCCTAGGATGATTCTATAATCTAACTGTTGCTAAGAATGCCCCAATAAACTTAAGTATGCAGGTATCCCTATTGTACACTGACCTATAAATATATACACAGCACATTATAGCTAAATCAAATGGAAGGTCTTTACTGATTTCCAAAGCACCCAGATTGATTTATATTCCCATCAACAGTCACCCCTTATACTCATCAGCATTTATTAATAATTTTTTGATGCTAGCCATTCTGGAGTAAAATAATATCTCAATTTAATTTTGATTTATGTTTCCCTGCTGTCTTTATGTTTTGATGGTACTTTCATGTATTAGTTGGATTTCTTCGTTTGAAATATGTATGCTGATGCCTATTTATTGATAATAATTCATTCTTTTAGTGCTTGGGTTTTTTTGTTTTGTTTTGTTTTTCCTATATTCAAAATGTAAAGCCTCCATTACATGATTATCTGCTAAAGATTTTGCCATTCTATAGCCTTTTGACTCTTTTGTTTCCTAACTTTGCAAAAAATTTTAATGAATTATCATTTTCAACCCTTGTCAATTTCCTGAGCTATTGGAGTCCTGTCCAGAGAATCTCTGACTATATCTTCAAGTATTTCTATATATTTTCCTCTATTATTTTTATCATTTTCTAACTTATATTGTCTTTGATTTATCATGAGTTGCTTTTGATACAGGGTGAGAGCTAGGAATCTAAGTTCAGTCCTTTACTTGTGCACCTCTCCCACACACCAGGATCAGAACCATCTCTCCACATGTTCCTGTCACCACAATTTTCCATACAATCACACACAGCCAAGTGGCTATGTGTGCATGGAATGCTTGGAAATCATGATCCAAAATAAATCTTTCCTCCCAAAATTATTTATGTCAGGTGTTTTGGTCACAAGCAGCAAAGGTAACTAATTCAAGCAACTAAGTTTTTGGTAACAGCTTTCATCTTATAGAAAACAAATATGGATGAACTATAATTTACTTCTATACAGACTATATTATGACTCTCTTTACTAAAGTAAATAATATATATATTACATTTATGTTGGCAATCACATTAATCTAAGAAATTGAAGGTAAGCGTGGTGCTGTAAGCCTGTAAACCCCAGTTTAGAGGCATAGGCTGGAGAATTTAATTAAAAGCTAGCCTGGGTTATGTAGAGAGTTCAAAGCTAGCCACAAATATGAAGCAAGAATGAATATGTGTCTATAAGAAATTGAAATATGCCTTGAAATCTTAATGTAATAACTGACACAATAAGAGTGGACACATGAAAAAATAGAAGAGAAATCACCAAGAAAACGGTTCTCCTTTCTGAATAATAAAGTCCTACCTGTGTGGTGATATTTTTTTTGTGCTCTAAAAAATAACTTATCTGGGGATCAGAGGACAGAGCCGGCCACTAGATTAGACATAGAGGCCAGACAGTGGTAGCACACACCCTTAATCCTATCACTAGGTAAGCAGAGATCCATCTGGATCTCTGAGTTCAAGGCCACACTGGAAACAGAGCCAGGCAGTGGTGGCACACACCTATAATTACAGGACTTGAGATCTCATGTCTTTGCTTTAATGCCAGGAAGTGATGGCAGCAAGCAGAAATATAAATGAGCCATGAGGACCAAGAACTAGAAGCTTTTGAGCAGCAGTTCAGCTGAGATCCATTCCGGTGAGGACTCAGAGGCTCTCAGTCTGAGGAAACAAGATCAGCTGAGGAGTTGGCAAGGTGAGGTTGGCTGTGGCTTGTTCTTTCTCTCTGATCTTTCAGAATGTACCCCAATATCTGGCTTTGGGGTTTTTGTTAATAAGACCTTTTAAGATTCATGTTACAAACCTGTCTTGTTACATTAGATCCTGAAATTAAGCACATTCTTCAGTGATTTTGAACTTTCAATCAGATTTTGGTGCTTTGTCATATA
>LZPO01076975.1:14507-30742 GCA_001675575.1 Neotoma lepida
TTTTAAATGCGTTGTTGGCTACAGTGTTCGGAAGGTGTGGGGGCTGGAGAGTAGGCTTGGTTGGGCAGCCTTGGGCTGAATGGAAAAAACCAGTGAAGATGCTTCCGTTTCTTGACAGGGCTACCAGCTGTGTAATTGGCAGAGTTTTCTGAGTGGATATGTGTTCTGGGTCTGTTGAGGTAAGAGAGTAATGAGAGGGTACCAGATGCTGTCAGATGCTGTTCTCATAACTTATGCTCCTTTTGTGAGCACCACAGAAGGCTGGAGAGGGGCTGATCTCTTTCTCTTCTGATCTGGGAGCTGGCTGAGGCCTGTCTCCTGGCCAGATAGGAGCTGCCATTTGCAACCTCACCAGGGGGTGGAGAGAGAAGAGCCAAGTCTTTTGCAGGCTGACAGGAAGGACCTGAGACTCCATGGGGTACCATCAGTCAGGATTTGTTCATTGACTGGCTGACTTGTCCAAATATGTCCATATGTCCTGCAGACCCTGTCCATGCCCTTGTATGACCTTGACACCCATAGATTTTGTTGTTATTGCCTCTTGAGATACTTATATCTTTCAAAGAGTGTGCGTTCTTCTTTTGTTAAGAGAAGACACCTTGGCCTTTCTTGCAAAGAGCTGTTGGGCACTGGATGGAGGATCTACCAAACAGCCATCCAAACAAAAGCCTATGAAGACAAATAATATGGCTCTTTTGAGCTTTACCAGACAGAGAAAGCACAGGGATGTGCACAAATATTTGGCAGCCTCTCCCAATCCGTGCACACTCAGCAGAAAGACCAGTGGAGATGGATTTGAGGGACAAGGATGGCCAATCTCTCTACCCATAAGAATTAATGTTAATATTTCTTTACTCTTCTTCATTCTAGGTGGTCCTAGCATATCTCCACTGGGTGTAGCCCTTGAATAGTCTGTTCCAGGTTCCAAGAAAGGTCTAGACTTTCATGGGTGCTCTTTGAATGTGTTCCCTTGGATTGCATTTTATCTGGCATGATCATATATCTATCTGTGACTCTTAATAGCTTCCAATTCCTTGAGAAACAAGTACAGTTCTCTATTTTGGATTTCCCAGTAGCACTAAGGCAGGGTTTCTTATATGTTGTGGTTTCTAATAAGTGCTCCACTGAATTAAAAAGTAGTATTTGATTAGACATGGCTCTGAATCATGGTGTGTTGCCACCATTCATGTCTAAATACAGACTCTGGTAGTTTTCTGTGATAAGAAGATTTCAGAAGCAAAACAATTTTGGGATGCTGCACTTCTGGAAGAGGATCTATGGAAAGCACATTTACTTTTATATTTGCAGTGACTGTGCAGTGACTGTGTGCGCACACACACACGTAAAGGGTGTGAAGCTCAGAGGACAACTTCAGGTGTCAATCTTTCAGTGCTGTTCACTTTTCACTTGTAAGTGTGTGTGTGTGGTCTTTCACTATCACAGAACACTTGCTGATCAGTGAGCCCCATCAGGCCACCATGCCCAGGCTTTTACATGTGGATTGTGGAGATTTAATGGAGGTCCTCATGCTTGAAAGGCAAGTACTTTACTGACTGAGCTATCTCCCCAGTCTCCATCCACTAATTCTTAATCATCATATCACAGCAATGCGCTAGGTGTATTCCACATGCCAGGTTTCAGTACCAGGCCTGTGCTCAGGGATTTTATATCTTTTATCTCTGTCAATAATCACTGCAACCTGTGAAAATAGTGCTGTTTTTAAGGTGAGGGCGCCCCTAGAGGTTGCATCATTTGCTCAAGGTTATAGTGGAGCCAGAACTCAGATTTGGAGCTGCCTGCATCTTTTGTTACATAGCTTCAATGCCTATGTTTTCTGTTACATAACTTCATTGATTGTGCTTGTGGACTTGGGCCCAAAGCATGTGAGTCAGTGTCTCTGAAAATGTTACTGAATCAAGAGGAGTGAGGACAGGCACATGTATGGAGGATTTGCTCCTTTGGAGATCCCAAAGCTAGTTAAAAGCTATCAGAACTCCAACCATCACCACCCAGGCCCAGGGATAAGACCTAATGCTTTCCAGAACTTGTGAGTATTTCCAGGTATGATCCAGAAGGAGAAGTGATTCTGGAAAAGGGGCCACTTCTGCACAGGAGAATATCAAGCAACTATGATGTGTGTGTGCGTGTGTGTGCGTGTGTGTGTGTGTAAGTGCATGTGCGCTTCTAGGCTGCAAATATCTGTNACCGCTGGATGACTGCTATAGAAATAGAAATAACCTGAATATCTTAACAAGTTGGTTTGCATAGCCAGCTAGATGACCTCAGCAAGTGTCTCCTGGTCTCTGCCAAATAGCCGTATCTGAACTACTACCTCCAGGCGAAGGAGACTTGGAGGCCAGCACCTACAGTCTGTGGGGTAGAAAGGCTGTCTCCTTGGATGGCTTGCCCAGAGTGCTGGAGAAGGGGAGAAACCACAGTAGAGAAGTGGGTGTCTAGCAATCAGAAATTCTAAAAACCAGGCATAAAGCAATGAAGATGTCATGAGTTCCTTGCACTTTTGGGACAGTCTGTGTTGAAGCTTCCTAGTCATATACTAGGTGCAATCATTTCTGGTTCCAACAGTTAGTTGCATGGAAAAGACACTATTCTCAAACACACTTGAAGTTAGACAGAGTTGTAGGAACCTAGGGTGTTATTACTATAATGCAGCAATTTTTGCTGTACCAACAACCCTGATATTTTCTTGTGAACACAGTCAAGAAGTTAAGACATAATTTTCTGAAGGTCCTGAAGTTTTTTGTTGGAAAAGTGAAGACTCTTCAATACCACATTCGTAATTTCATAAGTTTGCCTTCCTAGACTAGTGAAGTTCCTCATAGACTGTTTTGGAAGATGAAGGTAGAGGTATAAAACTGAGCATGTAGCTTTGATTTATCTTTTTCAATTATTTTTTTTTCTTAGTGGGAGAGAGAATTTTTATAAAGAAAGATCTGGAAACCAAAACACCAATCTAATTAAAGGTATTTTCCTGGTGATTTTAGAGTTTGTTTCTTGGAAATCTTTGTCAATGGCGTGAGAAATTGTTGGGGATTTTCAAGAGGAGGAGTGTGTGTGTGTGTGTGTGTGTGTGTGTGTGTGTGTGTGTGCATATAAAATTATCAACAGCCTTGAGTTTTCTGTTTTCTGTGTGTACAGTGAACACAGTAATTTTTTAATTTATTCATCGAGGTTTGGGGTGTTCATGCTTAGTTATTTATGTGTTTTTATATGACCAAGGCTATTATATCAGGGAGGAAAAAAGGATGTATTCTGGTCATGTGTCAGAACAAATAGTTATAGCTCTACCTATCTTTACCTTTATTCGCCTTAACACAAAGGCTATGAGAATTGATCTGTTTACAGAGAAACAGCTTCTGAGTCTAATGACCTATTCCTGGCTCACCACATACCCTAGACTCATTAAGTCCATTTCAGTCCTTTTCCTCCTCTGTTGTAAAATCTCTCAATAGCACTATTGACTGACACAACTCAAATCTATAACCTTCTTGTGAGAATCAGAATTATTTGTTTAGTATCGACATAACGCGTTTAGCTGATTAAAGTTAAAGAAAATTGTACAAGATTAAAGTTAAAAGAAAATTGTACAAGACTTAACATTACAAAACAAATTTTAAATGAACTTTGATTGCATCTTGGGTCTGTTTTTCAAATGGTGTCTCTTATTTTGAAATGGAACAATATCCACAGCTTTGAATGCAGTAGTTTCAGCAACATGAGTTTATTTGAATCAATTCTTAATGGGCAGATGTGCATTTTTAGCTCTTTTCCATGAAATTCAGTAATCTGAAGACTTCTGACAGGTTTTGGGAGATGAAGCTCTCTACTCAAGAGATGTGAAATATCTTAATATAAACAATGTTCCTATGCCACCATGTCGTACTTCTCAACCATGATTTTTCAGTCGTTAATGTGATCCTTAACAAACTCACACATGAGCCTTATGGTCCTTCAAGTTCCGTGACAGCAGAGGTGAAAGGGCAAAAATATACCTATGATATCATAAAAAAATTAAAACCTTTTGTAGTTTTGAAGATAACATCAAGAAAAAAAGTAAAATGGCAGATACAGAACACTAGAAAAGTTTTGTAAATCTTTTGCCTGATAAAAGACTTGTATCTGTAATATACAATTATTACCACATAGTTATGCATAGTAAAACCACCAATCCAACTGAAAAGGAACAGACAAAAGACCTGAATAGGCATTTCAGCAAAGAGGCTCTGTAAATATCTAACAACACTGAAAAGATGTTCAAGCATCACTAGCCATCAAGGAAGTGCTAATCACAACCACAGTGAGGTACTATGTAATTCCCTTAGGAAGGGTATAATAAATAATGCAGGTAACAAGAACTCTTTGGAAGGAGAAAGAGAAGTCAGAACCTTTATACATTGCTGTTGAAAATGCAAAGAGATGGTGCTGATTGGAAAACAAATGTGGTAGCTTTTCATATGGGTAAACTTGGTGACCATTNTGTGATCCGGCAATTCTAGTCCTGGGTATATACTTGGGGAAATGAAATATCCCCGTCACTTGTAAACAAATGGTTAGCATGTGGAGTGGGCCTTAAACTCAATGAGGAAGTTGTTGGTTACTCCTGTAACATTCATGTCATGATTGCACCAGAGGGCATATTTTGTCAGTCCAGTTGTTATTATAACTCTCAGGGTTCACAGCTGGGTGGGATTTATGAATACTTTTCTCACTCAGTAGTGTATATAGTACTTTTCAGCCCTATGAAATCTAGCCAATAGGAATGAAGCTTCTAGGTTGGTACCTGCTTGATGTCTATGTTTCTAGTAACTGGGTCAGGAACGTGTGACTTGGTAGGTCATAGGCCCTAAAGGAGACCCTACTAATATTACTATGCTAACTAGACATAGTGATAAACTGCCTCCTAAGTTCTTATTTTTATACTCATACATTAGTGCATCTCTCAGTCGTCACCGGAGAAACCTTTTTTTAGTAGATGGTGAATAGTACAGAGATTCAGAACTGGTCAGGGTACTGAGAACAAGGGGCTGTAGAGTGCTCAGCATTGAAAAGGGCATGTGTATCACACCCTTTCCCCCAAAGCTCAGGGATCATACTGGAAGAGGGAAGGGAAGATTGTAACAGCCAGAGGTGGTAGATGACTTCAGCAAAACAGGGTTTTCCAGACATTGTACACACAAACTCACAGTGGCTGTGGCTGCATGCATAAGAATTAATGATCCCAAATCACAGCCCTGGGTATGGAGGAGCTCATGAGCCTCACCCCTCCCTGAGGACCTATTGGCAACTCATGGCTGCTGGAGGAGGGAAAGTCAGTTTTCTTTGGGGATGTGGTTCTCTGAAAGACTATCCCTGCTCCAGTAGATGGTCCTACACCCATGCACATACAGACATCACTTAGTGGACTCAGTATATTTGAAATAGGAACACAGGAAGTTGTGAGGAAAGTGGTGGAGGGTGGGATAGAGAGGGAATCAGAGGGAAAGGAATGGGAAATAGATTTGATACAAATATATTATATGTATGTATGTATAACATTTTCAAACAATAAAGGATAATCTTTAAAACTCCAAATATTTACAGAAANATTTTCTTAAATGTTAAACAAACAAACAAACAAACAAAAAACACCTCCTAGGGCTGGAGAGATGACTTGGTGGTTAAAAGCAATGGCTGCTCTTCCAGAGGACCTGGGTTCAATTCCCAGCACCCATATGGTGACTCATAACTGTCTGTAACTACAGTTCCAGGAGATCCAATACCCCCACATAGACACGAATGCAGACAAAACAGCAATGCATATAAAATAAAATTAAATAAAAATTTAAAAAGCACCTCCTTAAATGTCCACCAACTGATTTATAAATAAATAATCGTCCATGCAATGAAATATGCCATTAAAAGAGTGTTGTTATGATACATGCTACAAGAGAGATAACCTTACAAGCATTATGAGATATGAAAGAAAGCATCAAAGGCCATACTGCATGGCTCATATGCATTAAATCTTACAGTGATGAGGGACTTGCAAGGTGTGTGAATTCTATCAAAACAGAGCTGTTTAAGAAAAAAGTACATTGGTGATGCCTCCCCATACATGTTCTCACTGATTCTGTAGTAGAATCACTTGACTTAACCACTTGACTTACAGAAACAAATAAAGAGGTACATCTTAAAATTAAATTAAAAAAATCATTTGGAATCTCAAAAGGAGAAATATTGAAGGATTCTCTGTGAAACCCATGTGCTTGAGACTTCAGGTTTGACCAAGCATAGACAAACTCTGATTCTGAGTGAGACGGTGTCAATTGTCCTTCACTGCTCTCTGCTTTGGAGGCCATGAACACATTCTGTTGAAACTACGGGAGTTAGGAGTTCCAGGTAGTAGCCAAAGCAGGTAGCGGGAAGACTAAGACCTGAAAAGGAAAACAAACAGGAAAAGACTCATTTCTAAGCACAAGCAGCCTTTGAATCTGATCTTTTTGTTCTGCCCGACTCGGGGGGGTTGGGGAGACTCTTAGCAACCTGTTTGTCTGTTGTTGGGAGATAAAGAATCAAAGTTCTGCCCGTGGCTACTCTNCTTCAAACTGCACCGTACTGAAGATTTTTGTGTGTTAGCTGCCTCTATCGTGTGTTTGGGATGGAAATTGTTAAAAAGAAAATAAAACAGAATCTCTCCGCTGAGGCAGCATTGGAAACCATCCAGCCGCCCTGCAGAGCATGCACAAAGGACGTGTTTAAAGCAAGGTTCATTTTGAATGGAAACCCTTAAGGGAACACGTTTTGAAAATTCTTTACAAAGTCTTTGTTTGGTGCATGAAAGTGAAATGACCAGCGGGGAGACAAAGTTAGAGGCAGCCAAAGTCTAAACTCAGGGTGCAAATTCCCTGTCCTTCCTTACTGACTTCCTCCTCGGACAACCAACCGTTCATTACTTCAGTAGTTGATGAAGGAGAGAAAAAAACATACTTGATATAAAATGTCATAAAGTCCCTATCAATGAAGTAGATTTAAATAGCTCCCAGGTGGGTAGCTAAGAAATAGTACAACGGTGACATCAGTCACAAACCTGCTCCAGTGTTGAAGCCATGTTAATGCTTCTGGCTGCAGGTAAAGGACTAACATTCTACACTCCTGCCCTTCCTCTTTATTTGGTTCAAGTTTGTGTTTAAAGAGCTTAATTAACCTCCTTCCAAACAGCACTAGGGAAGAAAGAAATTCAAAGTGGTCAGAGCCAGAGCCCAGAGTACTTATCTATGGTGTGTGTTTGTTGGTATGCTGTTTTATTAATTGGTGCCAGATTTTCTGCACGTTAATCAATAGGGGCATGCAGATAATTGATGCTAATTAGTGTCTGGTTGAAAAACTAAAAACTAAAACTCTTCTCACAGGAGGCGCTGGTGGAATGTACATTTATAGATGTTCAATTGCCCCACACTTGGGGTGGCCTCTTCGACTATTCATACTTTAGTGTGATATATTTCTTGTCACCCGGGCTTAGGCTTGTACCTATCAACTGTTGGTTGGGACTTGGTTCTGGAACTGGAGCTAGAGAACTTGGGTACTTAAATCTCAGACAGGTCTCTTAAATCTTTTTTTTTTAAAACTCAGTTTCCACTTTGGAAATAAGATTGGATCAATCTGATGAGGTTCTTGTAGCCCTTCTGGTCATAAGCTTCCATTATCCACTGGTTTATGTGCTGAACTGGTCTAGCCGCATAAATTAAAATGTAGAATAGGCTGGGCCTTGGGGTGCATTGATCCCCAGCTTCCTGGGGAGCCACTGTACTGATGTCCATAGTGGCTGTACCAGTTTACACTCCCACAAGCAATGAATAAATGTTCCTCTTTCCCCACATCCTTGCCAGCATGAGCTGTCATTTGTTTTATTGATCTTGGCCATTCTGACTGGGGTAAGATGAAATCTCAAAGTAGTTTTAATTTGCATTTCCCTAGTGGCTAAGGATGTTGAACATTTTAAAAAGTGTTTCTCAGCCATTTGTGTTTACTCTTTGGAGAGTGCCCTGCTTAGTTATGTACTTCATTTTAAAAACTGGGTTATTTGTTCTCTAGATGTTCATTTTTTTAAAGTTCTTTGATATTCTAGATACTAACCTTCTATCAGAAATGTAATTGGTAAAGCTATCTTTTCCCATTCTGTAGGCTTCTGCTTTGTCTGAATGATGGTGTCCTTNGCTATACAGAATCTTTTTTTAGCTTCATGAGGCCCTATCAGTATCCTATTCAGAAAGCCATTTCCTGTGTCAATGAGTTCAACTTATCCCTATTTTATCTTTTATCAGATTGAGGGTATCTGGCCATATGTTGAGGTCCTTGATTTATTAAGAGTTGAGTTTGGTGCATGGATCTATTTTCTTTCTTTCTTTCTTTTTTTTTTCCGAGGCAGGGTTTCNCTGTGTAGCTTTGCGCCTTTCCTGGAACTCACTCGGTAGCCCAGGCTGACCTCGAACTCACAATGATCCGCCTGCCTCTGCCTCCCGAGTGCTGGGATTAAAGGCGTGCGCCACCACTGCCCGGCTGCATGGATCTATTTTCACTCTTCTACATTCAGCTATCCAGTTTGGCCAGCACCATTTGTTGAAGATGCTGGGTTTTCCCCAGTGTGTGGAATTACGTCTGGGTCTTCAATTCTATTCCATTGGTCAATATGTTTGCTTTTATGCCAATACTGTGGTTTTTTCTTTGTTTGTTTGTGTTTTGTACTATGGCTCTGCAGTATAACTTGAAATCTGAGATGGTGAAACCACCAGCAGTTCTATTATTATTCAAGTTGGTTTGTTTGTTTGTTGCTATCCTGTGTGTGTGTGTTTCCATACCATTTTTTTCAGTTTCTGTGAAGAATTATATCAGAATTTTAATGGATATTGCATTGAACCTATAGACTGCTTTTGGTAGGATGGCNATTTTCACACTATTAATTCTATTGACCCATGAATGTGGTAGATCTTTCCATTTCCTGGTGTCTTCTTTAGCTTCTTTCTTCAATGTCTTAATGTTTTTCAGTACAAATTGTTCACTTGCTTTGTTAGTGTTATCCCAGGATATTATTTTTGAGGCTATTGTGAAAGATGCAATTTCCCTGGTTTCTTTCTCAGTATGTTTGCCATTTGTATATAGGAAGGCTANATTGATTTTTGTGTATTAATTTTGTATCCTGCTACTTTGTGAAAGTGTTTATCAGCTGTTAGAATTTCATTGTGGAGTCTTTAGAGTCTTTTATATATAAAATCATATCATTTGTAAATAATAATATTTTGACTTCCTCCTTTCCTATTCAAATCCACCTGGTCTCTTTTAATTGTCTTAATGCTCTGGCTAAGACTTCAGGAATTATATTGAATAGGTTTAGAGAGAGTGGACAATCTTCTTTTGATTTTGATTTCAATGGAAATGCTTTGAGTTTCTCTCTATTTAGGTTGATGTTGGTTGTAGGCTTACTGTAAATTGTCTTTGTTATATAGAGTTATGATTCTTGTATCCTTAGTCTCTCTGGGACTTTAATAATGAAAGGATGTTGGTTTTGTCAAAGGCCGTTTCTGTAGCTAATGAGACAATCATGTGATTTTTGTCCTTTAGTCTATTCATGTGGTAGATTACATCAGTTGATTTCTGGATGTTAAACTGCTTCTGTATCTAAGAGACTCTACGTCTTACTGCAGAGGTACTTGTTGATCTTTGTTCATTGTGGCTCTATTCATAATAACCAGAAACTGGATAGATATCTATCAGCTGATAAATGGATAATGAAAGTGTGGTGCATTTACAAAGTGTGATGTCATTCAGCTGTTTAAGAAAAATGAACAGGTAAGTGTATAAAGCTAGAAACCTAGTGAGGTAAATCAGACCCCAAAGAATATGGCATGTTTCCACTTATATGTGGATGTCAGCTTCTAAGCTTCATATATGTATGTTTCAATCCAAATAACTACAGAGTTTAGTAGGTAGTTAATAAGGTACCTATTGAGTGAAGGAGATCTTCCAAGGAAGGGGAAATAAATATAGAATTATAAAGAGATAATGGAGACATTAGAATAGGAGGATTAAATGGAGAGGGAGATAGGAGGGCAGGGTAGGAGAGGGAATGTGGGGAGAGACAACTAATGCTAAAGGTCTTTTGAAAAGCCATATGAAAGCCTACTACTGTAGAAGCTTCCTAAACTATATAAAATATAAAAGTAATTTAAATGGAATCCCATATAATGAGGGAGACAAAGCCCCAACCAGACATTTTATGCCACCATGGTTTGGTTTCATTTTGGTATTTTTTTCTTATTGGTTTTGTTTTGATTTTCATTTTTTTGAGAGAGAAATGAAGAGAGAGAGAAAGAGAGAGAGAGAGAGAAAGAGAGAGAGAGAGAGGATGAAGTGGAGGGGGTAGGGAGGTAGAAAGATCTAAGAGGAGTTGGATGAGGGGAAAGAATATGATCCAAGTGTATGAAGTTTTTGGTACATTTTTAAAATGTTGAATAGTCAAAGCATTCAGGGCAGGACATTGTCATCTTTTTTTTCTTAATAAAAATTTCAGTGTACATTTTGTAGATANATAAACACACGCAAACATATATTTAAGGTAATATTTCTTTTACTAGTAACCGAACTAAACATGGCAGGTTAGGTAAATTATCATTCCATTAACACAACTCTCTGTGATGCATTACAGATTTTACCAGCATGCAATACAAGCAGCCCACCAAAGCTGACTACAATGAATTTCTTTCTCAATTAACAAGAAGTCCTGTGTATCTAATATGTGTTCACACTCTTGAAGGAACTTCGGTAATTGAGGAAGTTTAAAACTTAGACCAATTAAAAACAAAATAGTGCTCCCTGCTATGTTGTAGCTATTTGTCATTAAGAACAACAACCTAAATGGATGGAAGATTTATTCTGTCTCAGCTTCGGAAGCTTTAGTCTATGCTTAGCTGGTTCTACTGCTTTCAGGCGGGTGGAAAGGTACAACATCATGGTGGGAAAAAGTAGAGACAAGAAAGAGCAAGAGACNAGGTGCATTGTCTAGTTGTATCCCTGGTGACCCACATCTTCAAAAAAGGCATAGCCTCTTGGTTTCCACCACTTCCCAAATACGCCATTGATGAATCCATCAAGGAATAAATTCATTAGTCATAATCCTCAGGATCCAATCATTTCCAATCACCAGACATATGAGAACATGGCAGATGTTTCATATTTGGACTGTGACACATCAATATTCATACCTTTCATAATAGAATTAAAGAAGGAGGAAAAAAAGACTAAACTAGTTTGTGGTTCTAGTTAGAGAAAGCTGTGCTAGATTTCAAACCTCCAACCCCTCCACACCTACTCTAGCACTTGTAAGGGCCCAGTAGCCCTGGGCTTCGGCTGCTGCCAGCTTCAAGATGGCCTCCATAAGTGTCGAGTTCAGCCCAATCTAGAACCAGGCTTGTCCTTATGANTAGAGGTTCCAGCCCACTAAGTATAAGGCTAGTGCCTGTGGGTTGAGGCTATAGGAATACTCCAAAGATTCTATCTCTGTGACAATCTAGAACCCACTCTCATGGACTTAGCCTCAAGAGAATCCAAGAGGACACATACTAGGCCCATTGAAGGATCACGCTAGTCNCTGTAGACTTGGGTTTAAGGCTTGCCATAGCTCCTTGTCAGATCCTAGGAACATTGGATTCAGGTCTGCCTTGAAGAACATAGATTCCAGCTCCATTCCAGAAGACCTAAGCAATAGTCTATTTTAGTGGATTTGGGCTTCAGGCCTGCCCCACAGCAGACCCAAGCACAAGGCCTGTCAGTCCAAGGATTCCAGTGGTAAGCCTGCCTGTACATCACACCAGACAGCCTGGAGTCTCTGCAGAGGCTGAC
Source organism: Neotoma lepida (assembly GCA_001675575.1). Classification (NCBI taxonomy): domain Eukaryota; kingdom Metazoa; phylum Chordata; class Mammalia; order Rodentia; family Cricetidae; genus Neotoma; species Neotoma lepida. The sequence continues at coordinate 26,397 of LZPO01076975.1, forward strand.
TGCTGCAGAGTGTTCCCAGGCATAACAGTCTACAAAGACTAGAATAAGCACTGCTTCTTAACGCACAGTCATCAAGGCACGGTGGGAGGGTCAAGANCACTTAGGGAGCAGTAGCATCAGCAAGATGGCTGAGTATACCAGCCTGGGGTCCTTCCTCCCATAGTAAAGGACCCAAGCAAAGAAATGACTGCCATTTCCTGGAAGTATGCAAAAGGGACTGGCAAAGATGTGTTTAAAGATACACAATGGCCTCATACAAAAGGCTATCTTGCTTTCTTACTCTCTTGTCTTACTCTCAATATCAACTCTGTACCAAGAGTGATTTTCCTTGGTAGAGAAGGGGTAAGCAGCGAGTCCCATCCCTGTTCACACTGTAAACAGCTAAGGCATTTATTGCTGGAGAACATGTGGCCCTAGGAGAATCTCAGAGCTATTTTAGGAGCTGCAGGGTTACCATAACAATAGTCCTTTATCCTGAAGGGAGAGCCCACCTATTCTACATTGTGTCTCCCATAATGAGACTCTTGCTGCATGAGCACTCTTGAGGTTTCACCAAACTCAGGATCTTTGAAGCAACTAGGCAACTGCCTCCAGCAGCTTCACTAACTCATCCCTGTCAATCTGCCAGGAGGCCCTAGCCACCTGCTAGAAGATGGTGTCAAGAACAAACACAAAGAAAAGATTGTGTCATTTCAAACATGGGAATTTGTGTGCCCGCTCAGCCCACTTACCTGGCGATTGACTAATTTCCTTCATAAGGCTTGTTCTTTAGTGTTTCTCATGTCACGCTCTGCTTCTCCCCGTGATGTTCAATGGAACATATAGCGTTTTCCATTCAGAAAAAAGACTATTCCATTGTTACAGAATTCCGAGCATTTTAGCCTCAAGGAGATAGTGCTCAGCCTTAGGGATGAGCCAAACTAGTTTGTGTCAAGATTTTCTTTTTACTGCAGAAATACAATTNTTTTGTATAGCTTTATTCCAGCTGTATGGAGGTATAATCAACAAAATTACATACCTACAGTGTAATATGATTAAACATATTTATATATTACAAGATGATTTCCATAATCAAATCAGTCAACACATCCAGCATCTCATACAGTGATATCTTAGGGCTTATAGTAAGAACACTCTCCTAGAAAGTGTGCTAGGAAATTTTGGATGTATAATATTGATCAGCGATAGTCACCATCCTGAGCATTTGACCCACAGGAATGATCTCTCTTAGAACTTTACCTTTGGACCTTCTAACTAACATCTCCTCACCTGTATGTGAAGTGGTGTAATAAAGAAACTGCCGAAATGGCTGTTCTATTGGGGGAAGGTTTTTCGTGTGGATAAGAGAGAGAGAATATCCAGAAGCAGAGAGAATCCAGAGCAGAGAGAAAAAGAAACAGACTGGTTGTGTCCATGGCTATCTATGGAGGGGGGGGTGGATGGTGGTGATGGAAAGTGTGGTTTATAAGGAAGACAAGTAGCTGGGGGGAAGGGAAGCCCATGAGCTGGACCAGGCCTGAGAGTTTAGGGTAGAGGTGGGGGTTGGTGAGAGGAGCCAGTATGCTAATGTAGACTTTGAAATGTATAATGGGTACTTGTGAATAGATACTGTAGGAGTGGGAGTCCAGCATAGATTTTGATACGCTGATAGGTACCACAGGTATATGTCAATGGAGAGCCATATGTCTCATTCTGCCAGAGGCAAGGGGAATGACTCCTTTGGGCAGACAGAAAACCCATTTTAAAAATTCATGAGGGATGCTGGCTTTTATCTAACTGCCAGACTCCTTCTATTGTCCATCTTGAGCTTATTTCTGGATATATGCACTTCCTGAGATGTAACATTCCCACTCTCCCCACCTTACAGACTCTACCTACAAAAACTGTTCAATATTTTGGGATTCCACATGTTAAAGGAGATCCTGCAGCATTTGTCTTTCTGTGTCTGGATTATTTCATTTAACATAATGTCCCTTAGGTCTACCTGAGTTGTCAAAAATGGTGGGAGTTTCTTCTTTTTATGGTTGAAGAACTACCCTGTGTGTACTATGTTTTATTGAGCCACTCATCTTCCATCGATGGATTATCAGGTTGTTTCCCTATATGGTCTGTTGGGCTACAGTGAGCATAGTGTAGATATGTCTTTGAGACATTAGTTTTGTTTCCTCTGAGTATATACTTACAAGTTGGGGATGATGGACCATACTGAAGCTCTACTTTTAACTTTTTGAGTATCTTCCATGTGATTCTCATAAATTTACATTCCTACCAATCAACAACTACTTTAAAAATGTGTAGAACTGCCTAGACAGAGATACATATATTAGGTTTAAAAGTAGGTTATTGTACTACGAGTGGCAGACAGACATTCCACTGGGCACAGAGAAGAGGAAAGGCAATGTTGAAGAGGGTCAGTGAATCCCTCCTGTCCCTTTGGTCATACTTCCCTAGCCACAGTGGTCACCTTTTTGTTTGTGAATGATCCAGGGAACACACCCTTCTGTCTGAGATATTTGCCAATTTGATAATTTCTTCTTTGGTGCTCTTTCTCCTAAGTTGTCTCCTTAGCTAACTCCCTCAGTATGCTTAACCCTTCCCCACAAGGCTACTCCACTCTTCCTATTGCTGTGACTAAACACCATGAACCAAAGAGCAAGTTAGGGAGGAAAAGGTTTATTCAGCTTACACTTCCAGGTCATAGTCCATCATCGGAAGAAGTCAGAATAGGAACTCAAGCAGGACTGGAACCTAGAGGCAGGAGCTGATGCAGAGGTCATGGAGGAGTGCTTTTTACTGGCTTGCTTCCCCTGACTTGCTGAGCTTGCTTTCTCATAGAACCCAGGATCTCCAGCCCAGGGATGGCACCACCCACCATGGCCTGGGCCCTCCCTCATTGATTACTAATTGAGAAAATGCCTTACAGCTGGATATCAGGGAGGTATTTCATCAATGGAGGCTTCTTCCTCTCTGATGACTTTAGCTTGTGTCAAGTTGACACACAAAACCAGCCAGTATATGGCTACTCCCACAATGTTCTAAAATATTAACTATAATCTAGTAACACTTGTATAGGACACTCATTTCTTTCTTGATCTTTATCTCTGCCTGACAGAGCATAAGCCCTTCTAATGAGGGATCTTTATCTATTCCAATCACACATGAACCCCAAGCCTGCAGAATAGACCCTGGCATGCAGATGGTGCCCAATCAACAGTTTTGAATTAATGAATGGGAAAGGATTTCCAACAGAAACAAGAGAAACTAGAGAAACAGAGGAAGAAACTAGGAACCCAAGCAGCAGTCACAGCACAGAGAACATCAGATTTGATGTATAGAATTGGTAAAATCTTATATCCATGCTGGTGAGAGAGGGGATATAAAGAAGTCAGATTTGAGGGAGGAGGGTGAGATGTCAATGCAGTTTTGATTAAAGTTAAAAGGGAGGAATTATGGTCTAACAGAAGAGACTTATTACTNCGGAGGAATCCAGAAAAAGGCGAAAGACAGTAATTTAACTTGAGCACCGGAGGTAGAAGCATTCAGGTACTAATCATTTATAAGCTAAAAGTTCAGGGCTTTGGAAGAAAGCTGGAGAAGACAAAAGGGCATTTAAGGAGAGTGCTGACAGCAGTGCCTGGAAAGAATTGTGCTTAATATATTTATACCTGAACTGTCACCAAAAATGGTAATGGTGCGATTGAGTGCTTTAATTAAACCTGAGCTGTGCTGACCGTACGATGTGAAAGCCTAAGTGTTATGGTCCTTCAGTGCACTGTGATTTGTATCTGAAATTTCCACACTCGCTGGCTCTTCATCTGGCCTTGCTCTGAACAAGCAGAGACTGTGGCTGGGTAATGGGTAGAGATGGAGTCTGGAGGAAACACCTCCAGAATGCTAGGAACGAGAAAGAAGGTATTCTACAACACAGCCCTGTCGTCTAAGCCAAGTGGCCGCCTTCTTCCAAGTGACCGCCTTCTTCCGAAGACTAGCAGTGTCTGTATCGGAGAATCATCACAGCTGAACTTGATAACTGTTAACATTCCTGCAGACATGGTCTTGCGCCTGAAGCTGCCTTCTTTAGCATAGTCGTTAGGTAATTCCTCCTGAAACTGCCTTTAGAGGTAAGCAAATGACAGCTAACACTGTCACTCGAAGCTTTTGAAGTCAGGGAGCCCTTCTTGTTCCTGAATCTCACCGGTGAGCTTTGATCACTGGCATCATCCCAATCTTGTTTGCCTTTGATTGCTGACATAGTGGAAATGNTGTTATTTTCAGGAAACTCTCCAAGTAGGTCTCAAATAACCTAATTAGCATTGAGGTTAATTAATAGGGAGGGAATTGGCCTC
>LZPO01076976.1:14125-30715 GCA_001675575.1 Neotoma lepida
GTTACTTCTAAAACTATGTTTAGAAAGTTATATTGTTAATCATAATATTTACATCTATTATGCATAATTCATCACATTTCCCCATCAAACATGAGTCCAACACCTTTTTCAAGATTGTTAAAGTTAATAATGTGTCAGAAATATAATTACATAAACTTTAATTCATTAAGAAAAATGTATGTGACACTGTTAAAAATGTTTGCCAATTAAGATTAAATGATCCCACATACTTTTCTGTTTTCTATTGATATGGAAGGGCCCAGATGACTGTGGGTGGTGCCATCCCAGGACTGGTGACCCAATATGGTATAAGAAAGCAGGCTGAGCAAGTCATGGACATGCAAGCAAGTACACAGGGTTCCTCCATGGCCTCTGCATCAGTTTAGGTGTTCATGTTTCTGCCTTGAGTTCCCACCCTGACCTTCGTGGATGATAAACCCTTACCTGGAAGTATAAGATGAAGAAACCCTTTCTTCCCCAAATTATTTTTAGTGGTATTTTAACACAGAATAGAAACTCTAACCCAGACAGAAGGAATCTATGCTTTGTTAGTTTTAGACAACTCTCTTCACAACTAAACATTTGTAAAACACTTCAAAAAGAGCTCTTTACTTTCCCCTGTTTTCTATATCATAGGATCATTACCCAGTCTAAATAATATTAGGAAGATTTGATTAAGGAACTACCAATCACAGAATTGGAATAAAAAACTTCTATGGACTGCTAAATTTTCCCTGAAGGATTTTAATTTTCAGAGCTATTGATATTTATGCAGCTACCATGATAATGCTGTCTAAAACTAAAACAAAAATAAACAAAGATATTCTGCTTTAAGATACAAACTCAATGATTTAACAGTTCATTTTAGTTTTTTTTAAAGAGTTCATTAATTGCAAAGTTCCTCTTAATAAATCCCATCCACTGTGTATATGTTGGAGGACTAAGAGGCTCTCTATGCTTCCTTGTAGTAGAGGCTCAAATCTTCACTTTTTAAATTATTATTTTAATGTTTCACAACTCCTGCCAAACCTATCCAAATTTCCTTCTATTGTCACTCACTTCAAGCCTGTCACAATCTCGTTGGAGTGGTCTGCACATGGAAGCTTCCCTGAGGTATCAATATGTGACCCAGTTTCTGCACATGCTTCTTTTGAGGTAGTATCCAGGCCGATTGTAAGCAGAGCCATCTAAGGAACTACATTTGAAGTAACTGAAAATTTTACCTTCATTACTTGAAAGAAATGGCTGATTTCTCACCATTGCCACAGCCTTAGCTTTTGGTCACACTCCCATTGTTTCCCACTTCGTCCAGTCTGTTCTCGAGGTAATACCATTATTATTAATGATATTAATAATGATTATTCTGAATAAAGTCAATTAGTTTGCTTATTTTTTTCAAGCTTATTTCCTGACATCTAGCCTTGTAATTGGTTCAAAATGACCAGAGGTGACTCTTTATGGCTTTGGAAGTCACCTTTGCTGAATTAGAAAGCACATGATCATGAGATATGTCAAAATTTCCTTCTCTTCCACAATGCAGCTAGTCCACTTTAAAAGACTTAGTACAAAGGCTGTAGAGATGACCCAGCCATTAAAAATGTGTACTGCTCTTCCAGAGAACCTGGCTTTGATTTCCAGCATGCAGGTCAAGCAGTTCACAACCGCCTATAACTCCGATTCCAGGCAATCTGACACCCTCTTCTGGACTNCTTGGGTACATGCACACATATGGTACACATATATACACTCAGGCACACACATACACATTGAATAAGTCAATAAATAATGAAATCAATTAATTAAATAATGGATAAAGTAATAGTGAGTAAATTAATAAATCTTTAAAAGATGAGTACGAAGACTTATAATTGAGATTGTAGGAGACAAAAGTTAGAATCTACTTCAAACTCTTAAATGCCACTCATTGATAGAGAAAAATTCACATCAGTAGAGTTAAATTAATTACAGAGAAAGAAAAGAATTGGTAATTAATAAGGATTAATAGCCACTGAAAATTTAAATACCATCACAGATTTAATCCCAGCTCAGCTGAAAAGGAAAAATGGACATGTAAATAGCAAGGGACATGAACATAAGAANAAGATTTTCTTTACTGAATTAAAGTCCTCCCTTAAAGAAAGGAACATTTAAAGTCTTAAGTATCGATTCTTGCTAAAAGAAAAATTACAAGGCAAGACAGAAATTGAAATTTAAAAGTAACTGGATGTATGCCAATCTCATAAGGATAAAAGTTCATCATTCTGAAAGGGCCTGGCAGACATCCCACATCAATTAAGGAAGAAATCTTGCAGAATATGCAACATACCCATCTTTGAAATTGTACATTTCGATAATGCAGCTCAAGAATGGGTGAAGGAAAATTAAAAAGTTCCAGAAGGTGAAGAAGAAAATATTGACAATGGAATTGATCTATGTGGTGAACTCATAGCTCAATGATTCATTCACTGAGGCTGATGCGCAGCACAGTGAAGAACCAGGACTGATGGAGCAGGACACTGGCTGGAGACTAAGCTCGCTGTCCTGTCAAGAGATCAAGGCTAGGCTCACTTACCTGCCAAAATATCAAGGCTAGGCTCACTGTCCTGTCAAGAGATCAAGATAGTAGTGGAAATACAATCAAGCCCAAACAATCAAGCCCAAATGATCACATCAGGAACTTACTGCTCAAAATGTATCCACTTTAGAACTTCCTAAGTGTGTTTGAAGTTTATTATAGGATTTTAGACAAAATGTGCATTTGTATCTATACTGTCAATATTCCCATGTGGGATGAATTAAAAACACCTGACTTCTGACAGCACTAACATATATATACAGCGGCTGTCTATAAGTCAGGACAGAGGTATAAATAGGTCCACATCTGAGTTCATAAAGTGGAAATTCTCCTGCTCTTTCTCCATCACTGTCAACTACCTTGTGACTTAAAAAATATTTATTTATTGTGTTTGTGTTGGTACATGGGTGTCTGTATGTGCACCAACTATATGCAAGTGTCTACAGAAGGCCAGAAGAGGGTTTACTTGGAGAACATAATGTTTTTAAGAATAGGTGGTTAAAGTATTTTATTCAATCTATTTCACTTTTAATAATAATGGTAATAAAGGAATATAGCAGAGTAGTCAGTTAAAATATGGACAAGTTTAACTCAAAGGTCATTTTATGCTTTATCTTTCAGAGAAAATCATGAGATGAGTCAAAAATGGTAGACTATTTCCTGATCAGACAATAAAATTTAATATTTCATTTTGAAAATATTGATATATTCTATACATTTGAATAATTGATTTCTTTAAAAGGAAACAAATTTTGAAAGTAAAAATAACTGTCAAGATTGGGTATGAAAATATACATTTGAGCTGACACATATTAATTATTAAAATTTCAAAACCCTGTTGATTATAACATGTAGATATCTTTTATTCATGTTAGTATATGTGCTGTTTAGTTTTAACTGTCAGCTTGATACAGTCTAGAATCAGATGAGAAGGAAGTCACAATGGAGGGATTGCACATATTAGACTGATCTCTGGACATGTCGTTGGGCATTTTCTTGGTAACCCAGCCTTTTGTGAGTGGCACCTCTCCCTGGCCAGAAGACTCTGAATTACATAAGAGTAAAGCTAGCTTAGTACTAAGTAAACAAAGAAGCAAGCAGGCAGTCAGCCTGGGGTCACCGACACCCCACCCCCCATCCTGCCCCCACCCTCCCACTCTTGACTGTGCACATAATGTGACTAGCTGCCTGATTTCCTGTCTTGGCTTCCCTGAAGTGATGAATATTAGTGTGGCATTGTGAGGCAAAATAAATCCTTTATTCCTTAAGTTGTTCTTGGTCTGAATATTTTATCACACTAACAGAAATGAAGTGAGGACAGAATACAACCAGACTTCGTAACAGAAATGATTCAAATACATGTGGATTTGAATGAAACTGCACATGTATCACATGAAATCTATTTGTGAGAGCATGTTTTAAAAAAAAAACAAAATGTTCAGAGCTTTGAAAGCAGTCTTCAAGGTGGTGTCACATAAGGGACAGAGTAGAAATCAAGAGGAAATGTCCTGGATTCTTAGTTTTTGTTTTGTTTTGTTTTGTTTTTTTTCTGAGACCTATTGAGTGACAGGTAAACAAAAGAGGAGACCCTCTTTGAAGAAAGTAGTCATCCTAAAAATGGCAACTATTGTCAAGAGAATGGTCCTGCATGAGTTACAATTTAAAGATTGGCAGAAGTTCAGTTTAATAAAAAGGGAACAGGGGTGACCCACTTGCAGAGTTGAGAAGTCCTTCAAAAGGCCAGGCCACATTTCATTTCTTTTCCATCAAGACTTTTACAAGCAGCAAAAGAAGCCAAGAATGTTTGAAAATGAAACAGAAAACAGCATTCTTGGTTCCTATTATAAAGCAAAAGGGCACACGATAAAAATAGTGCCACGTCCTAATTTAATCATATTACAGGCCCTTCCTAATACAATATTTGTTTGGGATAAGCACCATTATGGCTAGACGTATTGTAAGAGGCTATTATTTCCTTCGTTTTCTTAACAATATATGCACCCTTTAGTTATATGAATTTCACTGGGCAGTGGCTAAATATAGATGATCTGATACAAGTAGTTAATCATAATAATAATATTTATAAAATTGATTTCATTTTGTTGACTCATTCTTCTTACTGGTCCAAAAGCATTTAAAAGCAGTGACTAATTCAATGTTTTGATGAGTTAGTTTGAGACACATATAAAAAAAGAANTTGAAATAATCTTCCCTCTTAGCTTAGTGCCAGGACTTTCCCACTCTCAGGGTACTGTTACGTAAATCTATGCTGTGCACAATAATGCCTTAGTAGCCATAACTGACCTAATTTGTAAAAGTTAGATATTAAATAATGCTGAAACAAGGTTCAAAATAATTACTTTGACTAAGGAGCCTGATTTTGTGTCTTATTGCTGAATTTAGATATTTATTGCTATTAAAGATCATGTTGATAGCTGATGTCTTTGAACATCCTCAGTCATAATATTTGCTACCATGTATTAACCATGACTTAAAAGGGTCCAGCATCAGTATCTTGGATATAACTAGTTTAAATTTAATATTTTATATGAAATTGAGACAGATACTTTGACCATTTTGATACTTGTAATAATTACATAATCCACTACACATTTTCTCATTCTTCCTACATCCTCATGGTTGAACCTAAGTATGAAATTAAACCAGCATTTCTAGCTATGTCTAGAAAATGGGTTGGCTAACCCCATGCTCATCTGTCTCTGTCTTCTCTTCTCTTATCAATGCAGACATTTATCCATTTGCTCTGGTCTTTCTGCTTCAAAGGATTAAGAACCATGTCTCAATTGATTGCTATTTCACCTTCAAGATATTTAGAATAGAGATTGCAACAAAAGAAAAACTACTGTTTGACAAATAAATAAATGAGGAAATGCAAACCTAGAGTTATTTTAAATTTGTGTGTGTCGTACATATATATGTGTGTGAAGCCCAAAAGTTGACACTGGATTTCTCTGTTGCTCCCACCTTAGTTTTTGAGACAGTGTCTCTGGCTGAATCATGAGCTTGCCCTTTAGGCTAGATGGCCTAGCCAGTTAAACCCGTGGGACCTNCCTGTCTCTGTCTTCCACAGCACTGGGGCTTCAAATGTGCACCACAGTTCTAGAGGCTTTTACACAGGTGCTGGGACCTGAACCCAGGTCTCCATGCACTTTACTGACTGCACCATCTCCTGCAAACCTACTTTCTATGTTTCTCTTAGGGGCAGATAATATTTTGAAACAACATAATCAGATTTTTCCCCCTCAAAGGTGTTCAATCTTTTTGATTGTAGCCCACAGAAATAATATGTACACTGCCATGCATGAGGTCCTAAAATGATGACATCCATGAAGCAAGAGTGGCTTCAGTGAACTTGATAGTAAACTTTCTTAGCTACTGTGTTCCATTTTACTCACCAAAATGAAGTGACCCGCATCATTATCCTCTTTAGTGTCAGATGGTAGAGTAGNTTTCGAAGTCTGTATTTAACCCCCCTCCCTCTCAGCACTTTGAGTGAAAGGATCTCATGAATGTCCTATACCTTAGACTTTCAGGACTGGAAAGCCTAAAGGAGATTGGGACTTCTGTTTTACAGATGTCACTGGTGAACAGTTGAGGAAATATGTATGTTTGGATTTAGATTCAGCTACAAACAACTATCATAGCCTAAAATTATTTCATCTAACCCTTGACACAGCCACACAAACTAAGAACTGCCATTTTGTATGCAAAGAAAAAAGGTTCAGGGGTCTGCTACTTTCTTGCTTCCCTTTGTCCTGCTGGTTCTTGACCTTTGCCCGAATATTCCCCCTTCATTTCATGTATCATATGTACATATTTGAAATCTAGAAAGTAAGCGATAGGATTTTGTTTTATGTTAGATAGGGTCTCCACATAGTCCAGGCTGGCCTTAAAATGGAGTTCTCCATACCGCTTAGGATGGCCTTGAACTCCTTGTCCTCTTGCCCACACACTGAGATCATAGGAATGCACCGCTACATCTAACTAATTTATTTATGTATTCATTCATTTTCTGTTGTTGTTTGAGACAAAGTCCCACCATGTAGCCCTAGTTGACCTGGAAAAGGGCTATGTAGGGTGGGCTGGCCTCCAATTGCTGGCAATCCCTTCTGCCTTAAGGTGTGCAAACACTCCCTGCGTCTCACCCTGAATCTTGCTATTTCACTTAACATGATGGCATTGGTTACTGTAGTTACTGTAAAAGAGATTACAAATACATCTACAGAAAGCTGTCTGGCCTTGTTTATCATTCAAAATCACTTGTAAATCAACTCTGATTTTAGCTGACTGGGGCCTCAAGGCAAGCTCAGCATGGGTTTCTTTATGATTGCATTTCCCATTGAGAGTACAGTGAAGTCTCCAATCAGTAGACTGATTTGGGTACTAGTACAATAAAGACTTCCACTCCAGCTCTGCTCCCCAGATTACACCATCACCAAGGCCAGCACCTTAGCTAGCTGGCAGGAGGGCTTAGCACTCACCTCTTGAGAAGTTCTATCCTCCCCCTATTCCTCCTGACCTCCTATAAAACCTTGGGAGATGAGAAAGGTCTGGCCGACCTTCCAACTGGGCATGCTCAATGGCAGAGCTGCTTTGGCAGGGACTTCGAGCCAGGACTCTGGGATCCCTGCTCCCAGCTCCACAGCAAAGTAACTCCACAGCCTCTGCGCCCTAGGAGGGCCAGACGCAGCGCCGCCCGCCCCCTGCAGCTTGTGCTGCAGCCGCCGGCCACCGGAGGGGGGCGAACCCGCGTCAACCTGTTGTTTGGACCNTCCCTATTGATCTAGTCAGCGCCACAAGGAAGTGCGGCACCCACACGCGCTTGGAAAGTTCAACATGCAGGAAGTTTGGGAAGAGCTGGGCGAGTAGCCGGACCGCCCTGGCAGCGCAGGGCAGTGCAGGCGGCGAAGGCGAGGGGCGACGCAGCAGAGGTCCACCGGCCCAACCCGGTGGGCTTTATTTATTTATATATTTATTTCTGGAGGGACGCTGTCCCTAGGTCGCTGATCCCAAATGCACCGACTCATCTTCATCTCCATTCTTATGTACGCGAACTTTTGCAGCTATCGGGACACTTTTGCGACTCCGCAGAGCGCATCCCTCAAAGCTTTGCGCAATGCCAACCTCAGGAGAGACGGTAAGTGATTCACTGATTTGTATTCTTCGTTGACAAGGTCACATTTGCTGTTGTCCAGGTCCTTTGGGCCACTCTCCCCACCCCTAACCCCTCCGTTTTTGAATTTTTCAACTCAGACTAAAAGCATTGTTTGGGGGAGGGATTCTCCTGTTTCGCTCCCAGCTAAGGTAGCCCCTCTTTCCAGAACTGTACTAAAAAGTGTCAAGTGTCCTGGGGACCATGGAAGGCAGTATGATGGGTCAAGTGGGTTTCCCCCCTGCACCTTAGAAGTCAAGTCACGTAGGTAGATGTGTGTTCTGGAGTAATTGATACCAGGATGTGGGTGCCTCCTTCCAGAGTTGGAAAGCTAAATGTCGTGCCCACTTTGGGTCAGGCTAATCTGACACTAGTAAAGCATGCATTGTGGGAAGTGATGGAGTCCAGTGGCCTTTACTGGATGAGATAATTCTTATTTATTTATGTTAGTGAGGAGAGTAGAAATGACACGTTTCAGCATTGTGGTTATTTCTGCAGCAAACTGGCAATTTTTATGTCATTTATTTTTAAGAGAAGGCGGTGCTTCCCCTTCCTCCCGTCTTGTCCCTCAATTGACTTTCCCTTGGAGTTCAGAGAGACTCAGAAACTCCAGAGTCTGGGAGGCAGGGCTGCTGGAATTTCCTTGTACCGCAGGGGACCTGACTTCTATTGTTGGTTTTCTTTGTGCTGAGGCTTTCCAAACTCCTGAAATGGCTGTCCTAAGCAAGGTCCTGAGCAGACATGCTTGTTTCCCTGTCCTGTGGAAGATAAAAGGGTCACTGGGTCCCTGAGACTCCAAGTTGAGTTTGTATTCATTCCTCCTGGTGCTTAGGTCCTCAGCTGGAGCTTGTGGTCCCAGCGTGGAGCAGTCCTTGCCACTGGTATATGGAACGGCCCAAAACTTTACTGCTTTTGTTTTCCTACATGAATCTCATTCTCTTTTACTTGCTTAAAGTGCCCACAACCACNACTTTCTCCCATATTGCTTCCATATCTCCAAACACCAAAGACATCACCAAGCTGTTCTTGGTGCCTTCAGTGTTTGAGCTGACACCTTCATCACTTACGAATGTCTTACTTGATATATCCTAAATTCAGACTCTGGGAATCTGAGTGGAAAAATACATTGCTATACTTTTTGATGACAGCTAACCCTAATGGCAGTATCTTCAAGTTATCTGAAGTGTTGAGGTGTGTGTCCTCAGTACTCACAATTCCCTACTGGATAACAGTGTTTTAACCACTAGTTTAAACTATTATAATAGTCTACTTTTAATGACCTTCATCTTAGGTTTTGCATTCAACTGTAAAGCAAAGAAGCTTGAGTCTCAGTGCACTTCAGTATTTTGTGTTGCTAGGCGGTGTCTCCAGGATGGACAGATCTTTGAGTTTTCACCTTTGTTAATTATTCTTTATTTGCCTTTTTGACTTCATAGAGTTAAGCATCATGTTGATGCATGACTTCATAGCCATAATTTTGTAACCCTCCCAAGTATTGGTTTCAAGAAGTCAAGAACAGAAAATGAAAAGCATGCAACCATTGCTTATTAACCCAAGATTTTGACCCAAATCTAGTCAGACAGCTCAGAGCGTTTTTCACCTCCCCGCCCCCTTCTTTTGTTGAAGAACACATTCTCATATTAATTTTCTTTATTAAAACTCTGTGTACGTGGGAGCTCTTGTCTACATGGGAGCTTCTCAAAACACTGATGATGTCTCTAGATTCCTTCATATTTTAGCTAAAGCTGTTTCACGGGTACTACAACACTACACACACACACACACACACACACACACACACACACACACACATGATTGCTTAATATTTTTCTATTTAACAATCTTTTAAAAAGGACTGGAAAGTAGGAAAAATCCAGACATAATTAAAGAAGAAAATACTAACATTCATAATGCATAATGGCTTGTTAGTTTCTGGGAAAAGATAGCTCAAAGAGGTGAGATTGAATAGTAAGGGTTGAAAATTGAAAGATTAGGTACTGCAGTAGTGTGTGTTTTTCCAAAGGCCCATTACCTATGAACAGATAATTCAGTATATCTGTAATATTAAAATACCATAGGGCAGGAGTGTGATTGTAAGAAAAAAATCTAAAAATGTTCTTTGAAGGGATCTTGGTGATAATGGAAAACAACTGGTTGAGTGGCAGTCAGCAAGTTTTGTGGAGACAACCTTTGTCTGGATGCTGTGCTTTGTGAGGGCATTTGCATGCTGTGCATTGTAGAGTGTCCTGGGGTATCTGGTTGTTGTGCATTGTAGGGTATTCTGGAGTGTCTGTTTGCTGTGCATTGTGGGGTTCCTGAGATGCCTAGCTGCTGTGCAGTGGAGGTTGCCCTGAGCTAAGTTGTGAGCTGCATTGACTGAAAGCAATTTTTGTCTGAAGAATTTTTTTTCCTTTAAGTTACTAAAAATAAAACCAAATTGCTTCAGAACAGTAGGGTCAAACATGAAGGAGAATCCAGTCACTGCTCTCTTCTAGTCAGCCAGAAGATCAGCCTGTTGTCAGGTAGGACTCTGAGGACTTGTGGTCTCTGAACCCTGTCCCATTGTCATTCNGAAAGTCTGGAAGGGTGTGAGTGTTTTCTATGTTCCTCCTTGAGAACTGAGTCATATGCAAATGCTGTTCCTTCTGAGACTTGAATTTTTCTTTTTGAAATGATCCAAATAGTATTTCAGGGCAGTTTATGAACATCTTTTGAAACCCTTCTCTTTGTTGAGATAGGAGCACTTTGTGAACCAGGTGTGGGATGTTTATAACTCTTGGACACCTTACTATTCATCTCTTACAAGGATCTGGAAAGTTTTACGGCAGAAATGAGTTGGTGTAAGTTAGGACTCATTCGGTAACTTCTTTTGAAGCAATTCTTTACTTGAGCTCAGCTGTCTTCTAAAGTGACACCAACAGTTCTTATCACAAATCCTTCACTGAGNTCTGCTGCAGCAGCTATTTATTTAATGACTGTTTTGCTTTCTTGATATCTGCCGTATCTTGTGCTGATGTTCTCTAGCAGGAAGTGAACGACACATGCATAGTCCCTGCTGTCCTCGAGCTCTTGATCTAACAGAGAATAGAAATGAATAGTTCTAGCTGACTTTCTGGTTCATTTGGCAAAGCCAAGATCGCAGACTTGCCTTAGGCATCAAGGGGCATATATGAAGGCTGCTGAACACCCTCTAGGTTTCCATCACCTTGTCAGCAGAATAAGCCCATGCATCTCCCGTTATTCTGTTTTATACGGTGTGTTCGAGTGCAAGGTTTTTAGTTGGGAGACGTGTATCTCGAAGTTAAAGTGTGAAAGGGGGAATGCACAGTATGGTGTGGCAGGTGCTCTCATGGNGACCAGTGTGGTAAGCTGTAGAACATCACAAAGACTTAAGAGACCGAGAAAACCTTTCCATCAAGGAGAAGATGAATAAGAGTTTAGAACTTGGGGATGATGAGGGAAGAGAGTGGAGTTTATCAGTGGAAAGAAAGCTCTTCTCAAAATTTAGAGATGAAAATTATAAAAAAAAATTTAATAAAATAAAATAAAGGGTTGGCAAGATGGCTTAGTGAGTAAAGAAGTTTGCTGCACAAGCATGGATACCTGAGCTTGAGCCCCAGAACCTATGTAAAGGTGAAAGGATTGAATAGACTTTACAAAGCTGTCCTCTGACCTGAGGTACATACAGTGGCATGCATACTCCCATCATGCACACACTAAATAACTAAATAAATAAATAGTAATGCTCCCATCATGCACACACTAAATAACTAAATATATAAATAGTAATGCTCCCATCATGCACACAATAAATAACTAAATAAATAAATAGTAATGCTCCCATCATGCACACACACTAAATAAATAAATAAATAAATAAATAAATAAATAAATAAATAAATAAAAACAAAAGTAAAAATGCAAGGATACACATGTCCACTAGTGAAGGAGTGGGAAGATTTATGAGGCAGTTNGGCTGTAATTCTGAGGGTGTAGGGAAACCATCAGAAGATTGTATTGAGGTGGGGGATGTAGCTCAGTTGGCAGAGTGATTATCTAGAAAGCATGAGGGGCTGGGTTTGACCCCCACCACATTAAACAATATGATGGCACATGCTTGTAACCCTAGCACTTAAGAGGTAGAGTCAGAAAGATCAGAAATTCAAGGTCATTCTTAGTTACATAGAGAGTTCAAAACTAACCAGGGCTACATAAGACACTGCAACCCCTCGAAAAATATAAATAAATAAAGGAAAGAAAAAATGAAGGGAGAGAAGAAGGAAATTTTAATTGAGAGAGAAATATGGCTTCTCCATGTTGAATGCAGCAACAATGTGCCCTAAGGAGTGAGCCAGGCCAAGGGTGTGGTGGGACCAGACTCCTTGTAAACTCATTGCCTGTATAACATTTACACAGATTGTGTTAGTTCATTTTCAAGATGACAATAGAAGACATGAATAACTTCTCTAGCTCGAAATCTCCAGATGCTAGTGCCCAAAGCCACTTGCTATTCTCTATGTCCCCCTAATTCCAGAAGTTTTCCTGTCATGTTTTCCTCAACATGGAAAATATTGTATCCTTAACCAGTTCCGAGGTCTCCACAAAGGAATGTGGAGGGTCAGAAAAACTTGGATAGGGTTTTATAGCACTAAGTCATTTCAGATATCCACATTTCAGAATTAAATGCAATTTAAAAGCAAACACCATGGCCAGGCAGTGGTGGCACATGCCTTAATCCCAGCACTCAGAGGTAGAGGCTGGTAGATCTCTGTGAGTTTGAGGCCAGCCTGGTCTACAGAGCTAGTTCCAAATCCTGTCTCAAGAACACAAGCAAACAAAAAAANCGCAAACTCTTTACAATAACTTTTATGGGTAGGACAGTTTCAGCACAAGCACAAAGAGATCATATATAATAAGAAAAAGTATCTGACACAGACACAGTAGGAAGAAACATTCTGTCTCCCTCTACAGTATTTCAGGACCAAATAAATATGTCATAAATAAAGGCATAGGCTCATAGTTCACATACAGGAAGCAGTATGTCCTTGTGAGGATTTTCTCTATGACAAGAATGAAGCATTTTGTGTGTGTGTGTGTGTGTGTGTGTGTGTGTGTGTGTGTTTCACTGCAAGCATTGATGATACATACCATAACATATTTTCTTTCCTATCTTTTCCCTGGTCTACTGACATCTATATATTATCTTAGTGTGTTCTTGCTTATAATTTGTGGGATCTATGGTTTGTTGATTTTCATATTGACAGGTGAGAAATTGGTGGAAGCTCNGTAGCAGAGGCATGTGAGTTGCCTTTCATCCCAGGGAGTGACATTTTCTCAGATTTTAAGGTTTTACCTCAGTATTTACTGTCTTGTAGAGTGGGTTCATGAAGACANTTTTGGACTCATGGAGTGCTGTACCAAGTATGAACTGAAATTTTTTATATTTTATTATAATTCTAACATGTCTAATAAAAATTATAATTCATATAATTTTAAAACTTTTTATTAGCTATTTATTTTTAACAGAAATTTATATATCTGTGTGAAACATATTTTGAAATATGTATTTATTGTGTAGTGGTTAAATCAAACTCATTGGCATATGTATCATGTCATACATACACTTTTTGGTGGTAAGTACACTTAAAATCTTCTTGACAGTTTTCAATCATGCAATATTTTGTTAATAACTGTATATGTACACATCATATATCATCAGCTTGTGTACATTAAGATTCTTGGAGTTGTAAATGAGCTGCAGCATGGTTAAGCATGGAGACAGTCACTGAGTGTGAGTGTGAACAGTAGTTGGACAACTCTTCACCTCATGTAAGAAGAGACTCACAATTCTGTATTTCACTGGAACATTTAATAAGCAACATAGCAACATCCCCTTTTTATGAAATGTTACTAAAGCATCCTTAACTGTGGAAAAAGCAACCAAATGAACCAATAAATAGGCAACAAATTTACTCAAAAGCTTAAATGACAGTAACAGTATATATAAACAAGTCATTAAGGTTTTGGTAGATAATAAAGGACCATCGCTTGACTTTAATTACTATGCAGTTCTATCCTGCTTGCTTAGGTGATTTCCATATCTGCACACAGAATATTAACNTATGATTTGAACAGAGAGGGCATTGAGTGAGACCTAGGGATATTTCTCCCTCTATGTTTCAAGGCTTTAGAAAGTTTTCATGAAAACAAACATCTGACTTAGGTTTTCTTTTGTTGTTGTTGTTTATTTCTTTTGTTTCTTTAAAAAAATTTATAGTGCATGTTTTCAATGCACCATACTGTATTACCTAAGGGCATTTTCATACAAATATTTATTAAAACATTGAGCACATTCTTTCATACCCAGAACTTCTCATTTGTCTCTCCTTTCCCTCTCTTAATCCCTTTGTTCCCCAACACAGTTTCATTTCTACTTTCATGTCATATATACATTGATGATTTTATGAATCTATGTAAAATACCACACATGAGATAAAGTGTTTCTCATCTCAGCCCAGCTTCACTTGTGTAATGTGACCATTTCCACTTGCGCCCATTTTCCTACAAATGACTTCACTCTTGACAGACAAAAACCATTCAGTTTGTGTCTAGTCCAAATTTTCTGTGTCAATTCCTTTGTTATTAAGCATCACAGTTGGTTTCATAGCTTGCATAGGATGTGATAAACACTGCTGTGTGAAGATCTCAGTGATAGGCCGATGAGGATGGAGGCTTGAAGGTGAGCACCAAAGAGCGATATAGCCAGGCCGTACGGTCAATCTACTTTTAGTTTTTTGGTTTCTTTTACCCATACTGATTTCCAGGCTTGTTATTGAGATAGGTGGAAACAGTTCTAGTTTATCTGCATATATCAGTAGGAATTATTAGATCATGTCCAGTGAAGTTATTGGTTTTTAAAATGATGATGTCCTTGAGCCATCAAGAAAATTTTGCATGTTTGATAGTTGTGCCAGGTTCATAAGCTGAAAGTATCAATAGCTATAGAATTTATGGAGGTAAAGCAGAAAANTCAACATTTACTAGGAACCCCCACTGGAATTGAACTTGTCTAGTTGTAGCTCATAGATATGTCTGGTCAAGAGCGAAGTAAACAAGGGGTTGTCATTGCACCATAGGTTATATCCCATTGGGTTCAGAATCCTTAATAACTTGTGTGTGCACAAAGCATGTATTCAACCTACATATTTTAGTTTGTAAAAAATGGTTAGTGAGTTGGATCAGGTACAGGGGTTGGCAACACTTTTGTAGAGGTCAGATGGCAAATATTTTAGGATTTCCAAGTCACAGGGTCTCAGTTCTGCAATCAAAGTAGAAAACAGCCACAGAAATTTCATAGGAGGATGGAGATGGCTGTAAACTTTTTCAAAGTTTGTAAAATTTATAAAGTCTGACTCCCTAAATATGACTGGGAGCCTTCAGGTCACACTTCACAGAAAATATACATGTGTTGTTGAAGTGAGGGTTGAAATTGTGATGAGGAAGTGGTACATCCAAAATCTAACTCTAATTAGAAAATAAAAGCAGCTCATCTGTAGCATCAGATAACTTGGTTTAGCATCAGTTCATGATATGGATTGATGATCATAGATTGACCATAGATGATGGATGGATCATAAATGGAAAGGTTGATCAATGCACTAAGAGACATCATGTATCATGTCTCTGAACAGGTATAACTGAATGAAGCTTAAGGAGTNATACTACCACCACCAACAGTAGGACTAGCTTTGCTGTTTGTCAAATCANGAAGGTGGCAATTTCTTATATATGTTGCTTGGTTCAGGTACCCTGGGTTTGGGTGTGTAGTTTGTCTGGTCCCTTTTATTTTGATGGTTTACTTTTCCTATAACATTAGCTCCATGACCTAGGTCCCTAGGGTTCATTTCTTTTCTGTCTCTAACTTTCTCTTCTTGTTGGCTCCCTCTTCTCAGCCAACACACAGGCTCAGGTCACCTTTCCCTGCCCTACAGAAAATGATAGGCATTTTTCTGTTTCTCTTAATGGTGCTGTTCCATAAACATCCTCAGTATCTCCACTCCCTTTCATCACCAGTACCGATTACTGTTTGAAAACATCCCACTGCCTCACTGAGCCCATTCTTGTAGAGATTCTAAGCTTTATCATCTCCTCTGATGGAACAGTGGTGTGAAACCTTCTCTTCACTTGAGGGATACTCCTTTTCTGCCTCAACTCTCCTAAATGATGGGTTTGAAATGATGGTAGAAATAAAGCTCAAGGTATCACAGTTCTCATTTTAATTTCTTTGGAGAAGCAAGATTAGAGAAAGCTTTAAGAGCATGTTTTCTGCTTTTTTTTTCTTCCTGACTGTTGCAAGTGGTGAAAGAAATGAGAAAGATCTGAGAACATTATGAGGATCCTATTAATATAAGCAGAATGCTTGAAGATAAAAGTAATGTCTTATGACCTATATGTAAGGGCATCATTTGTGTGGCTAAAAAATAATGTTGCTTTAAAAGTAGACACTGACTACATATAGAATTGTTCTGCGTTGCTGAGTGCTCCCGCATTGGGTTGGTTTCCTGTAGGTCCTACAAATGCTGTTATATTTTTGGATTATATCTTTTCATTTCTCCCACTGATCCTTCTTGGAAAATCTTACTTTATTCTGATTATTATACAATTATGGGGAAGTAACCCATTGGCTTGCATTTTCTGCTTCTGTCTCTTTGCTGAACCCCTGATTTGTCTGTCTATTTATTTATTTAATTTCATTTCATTACCCAAAGCTTATAATAAATGATCCCAATGGTACTTATGATAAGACGCTAATTCAGTAAAAAACTGTGAAATATTTAGTGGT
>LZPO01076977.1:0-30691 GCA_001675575.1 Neotoma lepida
AAAAAAAAACTCTAGGATTGTTCTGTTCTTCTGCTACTACTTCATATACTTCTCTGCCTTTTATTTGTGATCAGACAAAAACCACTCTTCATTCTGTGATCTTCTCCTGAAACTCATCCAAATATAGCATCTCTATATCCCCCTCCTTCTGTCTGCCTGGCTTGCTCATTCACTCAGTCATTCAGTTATTCAACAAAACTATACTGAGCAGCTACCAAGTATCCAGCCTATACTAGGTGCTGGAAATGTAGAAGTTGTCCACTGGTGCTACTCTCTTCTTCTGTCAGCTATGTCTTCAGTTCTCTCCAGATCATACTTGGGAGTGCCAATCTTTTATACCTTAATGACTCCATCCTTAAAACACTCAACAAAGTCAAAAAAAGAAATCAACTGAAATATTTATTTGTTGATTTGTTTTAGAAAAGAAAAAAACAGTATGAAACAACACCAACAGTTTGGAACAAATGACCTTGACTCTTGCGTGCCGTTCACAGTCACGGTCAGTGACAACTAAGCTAGTGCTGGATTTGAGTAATTTTTTTTTGAAGGAAACTTCAAAATTCTCTTCAGAAATGTCTAACCATCCATATCTGGTCCTTCTGAATTTAGATCAATTCTCCAAAGCAAACGTGATGGACTTTATAGAAATTGTGTTGATTGCATTTTCCAGGTTGTCCACTCACTCTTCCTACAACATTTTCTTCTTGTAACTCTTGTATATGGACATCAAGCTAAATGCTAATGTGCAAATGAACAAGGCCTAGAACTGTCCCCAAATGCTTAGAGTGAGAAACGAGCCACTTGAAAATAGAAGGCACAACTATGAAAGCGCATGTGGTCAATGGGTGTTAGTATTATGTACACACAGCTGCAGGTATATATGTGGTTCTTGGGCTGATTTTCAAAAGATATAAAGATAAACTTCATAGTGGGTGATAGGGTATCATATGGAGTCATCTGAGAGAAGGTAATCCCAATTAAGAAAATATCTCCAAAAGATTAGCCTTTGGTAAGCCAATAGGGACATTTTCTTGATTAATGATTAATGTAGGAGGGTCCAGACCATGATGGCACTACCACCTACTGGCAGGTGGTCCCAGGACCCATAAGAAAATAAAATAAGCAAGTCAGTAAGCAGTGTTTCTCCACAGTTTCTTGTGGTGATATCGTGTCCCCCAATATGTAGTGTACCCTAATAAACTTATCTGGGGGTCAGAGAACAGAACAGCCACTAGATTAGACATAGAAGCCAGAAAATGGTGGCACACACGCCTTTAATCCCAACACTTGAGATCCCATGTCTTTGCTTGGGAAGAGCACATGCCTTTAATCCCAGGAAGTGATGGCAAGAAGCAGAAAAGTATATAAGGCGTGAGGACCAGGAACTAGAGGCTATTTAAGCCTTGAGCTTTTTAGCAGCAGTTCAACTGAGATCCATTTGGA
Organism: Neotoma lepida; assembly: GCA_001675575.1. Taxonomy (NCBI): domain Eukaryota; kingdom Metazoa; phylum Chordata; class Mammalia; order Rodentia; family Cricetidae; genus Neotoma; species Neotoma lepida. The sequence continues at coordinate 1,444 of LZPO01076977.1, forward strand.
TGAGAACTCAGAAGCCTGCAGTCTGAGGAAGCAAGAACAGCTGAGGAGTTGGCAAGGTGAGGTTGGCTGTGGCTTGTTCTGTCTCTCTGATCTTTCAGAATTTACTCCAATATCTGGCTCCGTGTTTTTAATTAATAAGACCATTTAAAATTTTGTTACAGTTTCTGCTTCAGTTTCTATGTCCAGGTTCCTGCCTTGATTTCCCTCAATGATGGGCTACTTCCAAGAAGTGTAGGAGAAATAAACCCCATCCTCTTTAAGTTGCTTTTGGTCATGATATTTTAACCCAACAAGAAAAGCCCTAACTAAGACAGGTATCCAGGGTGAGGGAACAAAACATACAAACACTATTGTGATGTGCAGCATGGCTGAGGGAATCACTAGAGAACAATGAACATTCATTTTTCCCAGGATTAAATGATGAAAAAGCACATAGTCCAGTCAGGGAAATACACTTTGTGTCAATGTTCACTGTGAAGAGTTTAAGTAAACAAGTAACATGAAGGCCAGGCTGACAGAATACAAGGAAAAAGTGATGATGAGTGGGGAAAGGGGACCTGGGGTTACCTCTGCATTCCCCTCTCTTTTCCAGCACTGATAAGAATATAGCTAGTAAGAGGTCATTCTGGCACCTGTTGATAACCATCCCACAGATGTTTATTAAATGATTCCCAGAAACACCTAATAAAAGATTGTTCTGTGGCTGTCAGAGTCTAAATTACTCATTTAAATATATATCTTCTAAGCATATTTTGTTTCTCATTTTTCATTTATGCTAAAGAAAGCTATCTATATTCAGTATTCTGTGCTTCTAAAGTTATTTTAGATTTGTTTATTTTATTTTATGTGTGTATGTGTTGCCTACATATATGTTTGTATGTCTACATGTGTGTTTGTGTACTTCATGTGTATGCCTGGTACCCACAGAAGTCAGAAAAGGGTATTGGATCCCCTGGAATTGGAGTTACAGGCAGCTGTCAGCCACCATACAGGAGTTGGGAACTGAGTCTGGCCCTCTGCAAAAGCAACAAATCCTCCTAACCACTGAGCCATCTCTTCAGCTCTTCCTTGTATGTATTTATGAGCTGGAGAAATCTGATGACCAAATAGTTGTACTAGCCATAAGTATAAACACAATGATTATATAAATGACACTGGGGATGATAATTTTGTGCACAATTTTAATGTTTTTTTCCAAACCCTGGATCTGTGGGGTTTTTTCATAAAAAATGAACATTGCTAAAATCTGAAGCTTTATCTTTTTATAAAAATAATCTTTTTGAAATGGAATATTTATCTTTTAAAATCTCAACCAGAGACTGAGAATTTGGCTTCCTCTCCATCAAGCCTACCCTTTTGAAGAACGAGAAAGAAATCTATATACAGAGGAACACAATTAACAATTCAGAGCAGCCATCTTCAGGGCCGCACTTCTCCTTGCATGCAAATACGAAGCTTCCTCTGGTCCAGTTTCTACACTTGCCTTTACCTTTCTGTCCATTCATAAATTAGAGATTATGTTGATTTTAGAAATAATATAGCATCCCTACAGATGCTTTTGGAGTTCTTCACAATAAACGTTTCACTTTCCTGCTGTTCAAAGACTTTTTTATGAAACTGCTTCTACCTCCTTTCCTAGTGTTTGTCTTTGTAGTGTGCAGCTTGGCGTCCAATAGAGCACACGCACTGTAAAACTCTCCCTGCACACACCGGTGTTTTCATTTCCCACAGTGCACAGCCCTTTTGACCCTGTCTTCAAACCTACTCTGAATCATGGATGCTGACCGAAAGAAGGATTCTCACTCAGGGTCATTCATCAAAGTAGAATTCTTATATAAATCAAGCCCACACGAGGAGAAAGAAAAGAAAAGAAAAGGAAGAGATTGTGAAATTTAGTGCCACCTGTGAAAATTGTATGTTTGGTTTGAATTTGTTTGGAAATACCTTAAATTAAGGTTCAAGAAAGATGTTTAAAGCGTTGGAAGGTGAGGGCCTTGAAAGAGATTTTCATTAATAAACAATCAGAATCTGTTGCTGTAGCCAAATACCATGTTTAAAAACAATTCTAGAATCCCATGTTTGAAATCCATCCGAATGTAAGAAACTAAAGTGTGATCACCCAGAGATCTAATATTTAAAACTGGGAGTGGGGTGAATCAGATCAGGGCTCTGAAAAGTATGTGGGAAATATAGCATTGGAACTATGTTTCCTATGCAGCACTGATTAATAGCTATTAGCAAGGGAAGCTAAACAAGAGCCATGGCAGGAAAGGGAAGATTCGTAGTAGGAGGATGTCTCTTGATTGGCAGGAACAGCGGGAAGGTGGACATCTTTTAAATGGAGTTAAGCTATCACAAGCCTGATAACTCGGAAACGGGAGCAGAGAGAGGGGTACTTTGTCTTTGTATTTCTATTCTGAGACAGAGATGGGAAGGGTAAGAATATGATAATTTAGAAACACAGCAAGTATACTGGACCTTGAGATGAGCTGCGCTTTCTCAGGTTCTAAACCGATGAGAGACCTAAGTAAGAAAAGCCGGTGTCTTTTCTCTAATAAGGAGCTGAAAAGAAGAAGACTGTGCCTGAAGCAAAAGCTGCAGGAACCAGGCTGTGCGTGTCACAGAAGTATTAGCATTTATGGGCAGAGCAGCAAATGGGTTCAGTGTAACACAGAAGAGGACAATAGATCCACATTTCAGGTTTGACTGAAACAGAAATTAGAAATAGATTAAAAACACACTGTGCATAGGTATTGGTATTTCTTTCAATCTTGCCTTCCAAAACTAAGGGGAAAAAACCCCTTACATGTCATTTTAAGAGTAGAAATTATGTTTTTGCACTGTGAGTCAAAGTTAATATTAGTAAAAAGTGACATGCAAATACATGTTTCATATGTGTATTAATTTTTAAAAAAGTCATATTACAGTATAGAAGCTCTATTCCCTTTAATTTCAAATTCAGTTTAGATGATCTGTCGCCAATCTTGTCCATTTGGGAGTGACTCCCTACCTTGCAATTATTTGTTCCCGGAAGCAACTCATCAAACATTGCTGGAAATATACTCTACTTTCTAATATCTATGAAAGTATCATTACTTCAGTTGTTGTGGGTGTATACATCAATTTTAAAAGAGAGGCAGTATTGTGATTGTGTGGTACAGAGAGTCTTCGGAACCAGAGAAAAATGAGATAAGTGTTCTTCCTATCAGTGGCCACACTGGGAATGAGCTCCTCATGAACAGAAGCACAGGAACTTTTATCTCGACTTTCCCAGTGATCACTAGGTCTGCTAAGGAGACTTACCTTCTCCCAAGTCTGTCTTAATCAACAAGTGCACTGTGAGGACCAAATCTACAAATGTTGGAACGCTTACAGTAAGTACACTAGTAAATCAACCAAGATAAATAGTATTCCCTCATCAGGAATGCTTTCGACACTATTTTTTGGCTAAAAGAATAAAACACTACAGGATATGCTTTCTCTTTTAGAAGATTCTCTTTCCTACATTCATTGTCTCTATGGTGCTTGATGTTCTCAGAGAAACAGCCTATGGAAGTACTTCTCAACCTGTGGGTGGAGACCCCTTTGAGGGTTGAACAACCTTTTCACAGGCGTTTCATAGCAGCTATCCTGCCTATCAGATGTTTACATTACAATTCGTAACAGTAGCAAAATTACAGTTATGAAGTAGCAATGAAAATAATTTAATGGTATAAATTAATGGTGGGGGGGTCACCATGACAAGAGAAACTGTATTAAACGGTCACAGCATTAGAAAGGTTGAGAACCACTGGTCTATGTTATGGCTGTGTAATNCTTGTGTTAATAAAACACATCAGAGGAGTAGGGAAGTTAGTGGTCCAGAGGGCATACTTTGAACAGAAAACACAAGGATCCTGGCAATAAATCCTTCTTCCCTCCCATTTGCAGACTTGGTACCAAAAATTTAACACACCGACAGTGGCCTGCCCTTGAAGGTGGAGTCACTTCAATAATATAACACACTACAACCCCTTTTTCTCTCCCTTCCTCATTTCTACTTCCCCTTCATCCTTTGTTATTCCTGGATGAATACAACTGTGTGTGTGTGTGTGTGTGTGTGTGTGTGTGTGTGTGTGTGTGTGTACATATATACAACTGTCTCAGATCTTGCTTTTTAACACTGGGACAGGCTACCTGATGATTTTCATTTCTTTGATGGAATGGCACTTATAGGTCCAAGGACATACCCAATCAAAAGGCTTCAAGTCATTTAAATTTAAAAAAGGGGGGCAGGTTTATTACTATTCTTTTCTAGGAACAAAAAGAAAAGGAAGCATGAACAAAATGGTCTAAGTGGAGAATTTACAGATGTTAACAGATGTTACACTAAGTATCTTTTGGAAGGAATAAAATGTTGATACATCTTGAATTATAAAATATAGTCATTGCTTATTAATTCCATATGTTCACATGAGATGGAAATAATCATTTCATTGAAGTCCCAGAAGTATTAGGCCCCATAATAGATTTTCCCAAAGGTCTTCTTTGTCCTTCTACACAAAAGTTCTATGTATGCCAAAGTTCTCCAAACATACCAGAAGGCTCTCAGACTTCATCTTTGCATACGCTCTTCACTCTGCTTGCATGTCCTTCTCTCTCTTACACACACACACACACATACACACACACACACACACACACACACACACACAGAGAGAGAGAGAGAGAGAGAGAGAGAGAGAGAGAGAGAAAGAGAGGTTGAAAACTTTCTATTTAAACTTTCAGATTCGGATTTAGGGTTTTCTTTTATGACCTACCCAGTTGTTCTTCTTCCTAATTACAAAATTAAGTACTCTTGCCTCAACATTCATAATTTCCTATTTATGAATTCATACTTGTACTTCAGTACAAGGGGTGAGGACAGATGAGAAGAAGTTACCAGAAAAGAATAGAAAGGAGATTAGAATGATCAGGTTGTCTTCCATTCATTTCTATAATTTGGATTTGAAGCAGAAAACTTAAAATTAAAATAATGTTTTATATAATATAAATATAAAAAACTCAGCATTTCAATCCCCACTACACTAGAAAATATTTTAAATCATCCCTCAGGAGATTTTATTTTTCTAATTGAAACGTAGTTTTGAGGGATAATAGAAATCAATGAAGAAAGTTTAGCTTTCCCGAAATTTATTTTGCAGGAAACTGTTCTAAAATATCTTAAATGTATATTAGATATTGCATTTTCCAAAGTTTGAGATGGAGAAAATTGGCACAATGAATTAGAACAAATCATCTTGCCCCTAATAATAAACTGCCAATTCCAAAGAAAGGATCAAAACTTGTAAATGCTGTTTGCCATGGCTAATGTGGTTGAAACCTGGCAGACAAACGTTCTCCTGCTGCTGCTACCGCTGTATTAAAACTCTAGGGAGTATAGTTCAGATGCATTGAAAATCCTTCTGAAAGAGAGTTGAGCCATACATACCTGCATCTCAAACACTGTGAGACATGCAATCGTTTCCAGAATGAGACTGTGGTGCCCTCGAATGATTCAGAGACTGAGGAGGAGGCAACTGCTATGTTTGATTGTGTTAACCTGTACATAATTATGTAATTACCTGCTAAAATTTAGTCAGAGTGTTGCATATCTGAATCATTAACTTTAACAATTGACAAGCTACTTTGATTAGTATTTTCATAGAGCAGGAATAACATACTTTTGTCAGCTTTCATATGATTAGCTATGATTGGGAATTTGTTTATGCAAAATGTTTTCGTTGTCAGTTTAGGGAAAAGGGGGAGGGAGAGGGAGGGCAAGGGAGTCATGTGTCTCCCCTCAGCAGACTGTCTTGTGGTTCAACTCAGGAAATGCCAACGATGGGAAAATGCATAAAAGATATACACCATCACTCCCCAAATGGCACGTAATTTTGGTGTCAGATTAAAATAATATCTAGAAAATTCAAGTTGGGAGAATTAAGCTCTCCCACCACAAATTAGACTGACAGGGACATCAACGTATGTGACATCAATGTAGACTGTCACATTCAACTGCTGGCTTGGCTAGGCAGCTCTTCTACATCATTGATCAGGACAGCTGATCTTCTGGGGGAAAGGCATGTCGATTATTTGTTATTTATTTTCTAGCAGAAACACAGCAGCTGCAGCAATTTCTGAGAGACTTCTCTGGCACCAGTTTGCTATCAGTCTTAGGTAATATTGACTGTACACACATTCCTATTAGGCTAACATCTCCAAATGCAGCTAGCTATTCAAATAGAAAATCCTTTAATTTCTTGGCCACGATGGGGCTGTGTGATGCCAAATTTCAACTCTCTGTGGAAGACAGAAAGTCCTCAGGACATGAAGCATTTCTTGTCGCCTCTGGTAAATTGGCTGGGCTCATTTGTTTTAAGTAAGCAATTACAAAAAGCAGCTTATGGAAATTTTAAAGTAAAATTAAAAGCAAAATTATTTCACTGGTTACTATGCATGTGCTGCCTTCCGTTCTTGAGGGAGTGTGTTTTGGATGGAGATGGATGTAATCAAAAGGCTTTAACATAGGTGGCACATCCTAACTTGGAATTGGGGAAAATGTGTGATTTGCCTCTGAAGAGGCAAGACTATCCTTGCAGAGGAATTTTCAACGCAAAATCGACCCTTGTCTTACATTATTCTTTCTCTTGGAATTTTCCTTACATAATCTAAAGAAAACACCTAGAAAGGTTTGTTAGACAATAGTCTTTTTAATGCCTCCCGTATAAAAGAAATAATATTTTGAGTTCAGTTTTTTCCAAAAGAAGCAGAGAGCACCATACCACATAAGAGAGTTTTCCATATCAAATTAAAAACGTCAAACTCCATAATCATAAAGTATTGATCTCTCAAAATCAGACATTGCTGTTGTCACGTCTCACAGGCGCGAACATCTGCTCCATCTTTCACAATACGATTCTTTCCGACAATCAGACACTGCTGTCTTTGAGATCCAAGCTTAATTATACTGTTTTAAAGTCTTCATGATTGAACACACATGCACAAACATCTCCCTTACTTTGGCTTTAATCTTGTCTTTCCATTTCTCCAAACATAATTTAAATGCAAAACTTTTCTTACAATTTCAAGTCACCATCCAGCCCTGTAACTCTTCTACTGTGTATTAAGTCTACCTTTCTGGCTATAATTCTCTGGTAGCTCTTACTGATTAAAGAAATATCCACCTCTCAGAAAATTTAGAGAAGAAACCCTGGCCTACTTTTCTTTGACATTGCACATAATCTATTCCATCATGTCAAAACTAAGTTAACTGATACTGTACTGTATTCATTTGCTTTTCAGATTATCATTCATTTTCATTACTAATTACATTCAGCAATTCCTTTGTATGGACTATACTGATAATGTTTGCAGCCAATTTTGGAGGACTGTCATGTATCCCTGTGAAAGAGGATTTCAGCCTACACTGTGAAGTCCTGTGAATGTGGAAGTCAGAAATCACCTGGGCATTGTAAGGAACATATACCAAGAAATCTCCTGCTTGGACACATCCATAGCTTGGGAATATGGCATTATTTGACAGCATTTTACAGCCTAAAGACTCAACTGGCTTTCAGCATTGTTTTACATTATAATATATTTTATAAGTATTTGAATGCTGTCCANCAGAGGAAGCTGAAATGCAAGACTGTTCAGAGATTGGGTCAGGAACAAGATACAGTAGGGTGGGATAGAGAGACATGGAGGGGTATTATGAAGATGAAGTGGGACTCAGCAAGAAAGGGGGATGGGCTACACTCCAATAAGAAGTGTCATGGCTCGTAGTCCATATAACAACTGTCTGTTATATGGTAACATTAGTGTTTGTGACAAGAAAATAGTGTCTAAAAAATTTTCAGCTAGTCCAAGATTTTTATTGTTGTTGTGAAAATACCTTCAGTCCGTTGTGGCAACCAAGATTTTCTTCAGATTCTTTGCTTTTTAGATGATCACTCATTTTCATTACTAATCCATCATTTCATTACTAAGATCATCTAAAAAGCATTCAGTGATCACTGGATGATAAATATACTTCCAGTTGAAACTGTTGTTCTTAAAGTCTTCTTAAACTATTTCATCATATGCATGGCATCATAAAAAAAAATCTGACACATGACCCTTAAGACAAAAGCAAGGTTCTTTAGATTTTAAGTACCTCACATACATGATCTATTAGGAATGGCTAAAGAGTGTTTAGTCATATGATAAGGAAATTGATGATTCAGCAGAATCATCTCTATAAAGAGCTAGCCACAGCTCTGTTTTCCACAGCAGAATGAGAAATTAAGCAGCATCCCTTCCTCATATATTTCAGAGGGTTTCTCACAAGTATGTGGTACTATCTGTCTACAGGACCATTCTTTTTCAAACTTAACATCCTATAGACATAAAACCTCAAGAATGCTTGAAGCTAGACTTTGGAAGAAAGAAACCAGTGTTTTGAAATATTCTCTTAGAGCCTTCCAGGTCCTCTCACAGAAGATCAGAGCAGTCACCTCTGAACAAATACACTGTTTCGATTCTAGTAAATTCAATGGTCTATGATGAGTCTCTTTGCAAAGCTGTAAGTTCCTTAAAGTTGACCTTTGTTTAGAATCTAAACAGAATTAAATAGTGTGTATCTATCTAATAAAGACTTTATTTCAGGGTTTTTACACAGCAGATATTTTTTCAGATCTAGCTTATGGAAACAATAATTTTACATTTTATATTTCTTCGGACATCCTGGCCTTTCTCATTCTGATCACCTAAGCACTGCTCAATTTCTTAGGAAATGGCAGATTCTAAAAATCATAAAAGTTCCTATTATTTCCTAAACAGCATGCAAAGCTGTTGCATAATCTTAGAAAAAGATAGACAGGACAGACCTTACAAATATATTTAAATCTCTGAAATGTAGACAAGAATATGTAAATTGAAAGTAAATTTATTTTAGTGAACTGGCAAGAAAGGAAAAAATATCGGGCCATATGTTACCATTGGTTTTGCATATTTGGGGAGGGGGAGGCTTCTTAAGCCAGGCATTTTCAGGCCATGAAATGTCTTCCATAGGTAACCACAGGCTGGCAAAAATAGCAGGCAAGTGTTGAAAGTTAGAAATGAGGACGATGCTTTTATTGGTGGCTGAACAAAGTGGGAAGTTGGTATGAGAGGAATGGAGATGAGAGTGAGATAAATTTACTTACATGGAAGTAGTATCCATAAGGAAGGCAACTGTCCTCGAAACAAAAGTTCTTTGTCTCACCTTCATTCTTCCTGTTGACATCCCTCTATCACAGAGGAACAACTGTGAAAATAATCTACAATGTAAAGGTCTGTCCCCTACCTTACCTACCTGTTGTGGGAGCTGAAGTCATCTCTTCATCATGGCTTGCTTCCATGACAATGTCACAACACACAGGAAGTCAGCTTGTCTACTAGCCCGGATACAAATAATAAATAACTTTCATTTTAATATGAATATTAAGTAACTTGAAAGTAAGGCTTTCTATGTCTTGACAATAACCCACACAGCTAAGAACAATGGCATCTCATTAATAAACACAATAACTTTAAGTGAACAAATTTGAAATAAACAATAACTATTGCAAATGTTTATTGCAGCTTTATATATTTCAATAAATTTCTCTGTGTGAGTATGAATATAATTGAACATTGTCTATTTCCATTAAAGATTGAATGTTTCTCAATAGTGACATGATTTCATATGTTTGTGCTCCTTTAGCACTGATAAAACATCTTTCCATGGATTATAGCACATGAATTCAGAAGTCAGAATTTNAACTGTTTCACAAGACAGAATTCTGCTTTTTAACTTGGGAGACCATGTGTGGATAACCAAATGAATCTCTACACCTCTGTTTTTCAATCTATAAAATGATAAAAGAAAATACAGGTTTCATTGGTTTCCAAGGATGTTAAAATGAACTGATACCATCGTTCTGTGCTCTACTTCCGTGTTTGGTCCTTCCCTTCCTTTCCTCTTTCTTTTTCCACTCTTTCTCTTCCTCCTCCTCTTCCTCCCCTCTTCTTCCCCCTCCTTACACACCTCTCCCTGCTCCTCCTCTTCTCCAATGTTGACATGTGGGGCCATGTGCTATTTCAATTTACTTTTATTTCTGTGCTTGCTTTATTTTATTCAGCATTGTAAGAATTCTTTCCCCTTTAAGATTGACAGGATTTTATCCCATCATGGATTTATAGTGTTGTTTGTTTACTAATTCATCCATTGATGATGACACATAGGTTGATTCTATATTTTGNCTGTTGTGAATGCCATGTGACTACAGAAGTGCTGACTTCTGCTACATCACACAATTTAACCATTTTTTGTGTGTGGTCAGGACTATTCCCTGAGCAGAGGATCCTGGATTTTGTAAGATGGAAAAGGCAAGCTAAATACTAGTGCTCACACATTTCATTACTCTCTCCTGAATGTGAATGAAATGTGATGAGCTCCCTCAAGCTCTTCTACTGTGACTTTGTTGCCATGATGGACTGTAACCTAGAACTATGAGCTAAATGTAACTTTTCTCCTCTAAGTTCAATTTTTCCCAGTATTTTTATCACAGCAGTAATACAAGAAACCAAGAAGACCAGTTTGTGGGAAATTTCATGAAAAATTAGAGAGTACACTTCTGATGTACAGTTTACAGCTTTTAGCCCAGCATTCACTGATCTCTTTACTACGGCAAGAAGTTTCCCTCAGCAGCAATCTGACTCCATAATGTGGCCTCTTTAAAGAACTCAGTCTAAAAGCATGAGACAGTAAAAACCTGTTAGATTTTCATCTCTGGAGGAGAATTCTCCTCTCTTCTAGCCCTCAAGTTGACAGATGTGAACCCATCATACAGGTTTCTCCAAACCACCTGGAGCAGCAATTCACAGTAGTGACCAACTCAAGGCTGAATTTTCTATTGGTTTGTCTTTGTCTTTATTCTATGCTTTCTGTCACCTGGGCTCCTTAGGGTCAGTTCTAAAGATAAACTATCTCAGCACAGAGCTTGTGTATTTTGTTGCTGCATAAAAAAATAAATAAATAATAACCTGGCCATTAGGATGAAATTTTGGACTTATATCATTCACCATATATACACAAATAAAAAGCCCTTCATTATAAGAGTGGGTAAGAAGCTGTTAAACTCTCACATGCCATACCATCAATATTTCTGAGGATGCCATAAGGATTTAGCAATGAAAGTCTCAAGACTCCCAGGAAAGCATTTAGAGAAGCCTTTTGCTTACATCTGCAAGGCAGATTTTGCTAAACATTAGGCCCTGGGTTTATTTGAAAGAGCAGACTTACATAAGAAGCAAAACATATGCATTAAATTATTTTAATATGCTAGTGACAAAGACATGATAGAAAAATCAATGGAATTCCAAGAATGGAGAGGGGTATTTTGTACCACAACTTTAGATCATTGAGCTGCATCGGAGAAAAACTACGAACACAAAAGCACTAAACTTCTCAGAAATTAGTATTATAGGAAAGAAACCTGAAACTGAAGTTAATATACTTCCACGATGACACCTTGAATCTTGATTTACAAAAAAAAAAGTGAGATAGGGCCATTGAGATAGCTCAGCAGGTAAAGGTACCTACAGCATGTGCCTAGTGATCTGAGTTTAATCCCTGGAACCTACTTAGAGGTGAGTGGAGGGAACTGAATGTACAAGGCTGTCTTCTGACATCCACATATGGACCCTCTGTGCACACATCATAAATAATAATAATAATAATAATAATAATAATAATAATAATAGTCTAGAGGTTTTGATGGAGTTGAAGACTCAGAAAGAAGAAATTCTAAGAGGAAATTTTTCTGAGACTAATACATACACCACCTATAAGCTTTTCATCTCCATAAAATCTAGAATTTAAATGTCTGGAGCAAGACAGGACATTTCCTTATCCTAAGCCTATCATCTAAGTTAAGAGATAAGTTATAAATGATATCATCCCTACTGAAATAGAAACACATCATCTAAGAGCTTGTAAATATTTCAGTGGGTACTGTGCTTGGGAATCCTCCTCAAACTCATTTATCCAGTGACACTGTGGTTAGCAGCTTAGAGTAGGTNTCAAAGCAAGAAAGAGATTACAGTGGTTTCTAATTTTGCTACAAGATGTCCTTACATATGAGCCGTTGGCTACAGCACCTAATGGCTGTGGATGTATCTGTGGTAGGTGGTGATGCAAAATGTGAAGAGTCTTGATCCAGATGACAGTTTATCTTGAAAATCAGATTTCAGTTACCTAGTAACCCCTAGTTGAAGAATAACACCATAACCATGGCACATGGGGAAATATGCCACAAAATCTGCCTATTCTGAGTTGATTAGTATCCCAAGTACCATATAATAAATTTGAGTGAACTATGTAGTGATCCACTGTATGATGAAAGAATTTTATGCAAGCAGGTCAGAGGGTGGAGGGAAATCCTGTGGATGTATGGCTAAAATTCCATTTCTTCTACCTGTTGCTTCAATGCATTTCCTTTCCTAATACCCAAGAATTCATGGGGCCTTGGCTAATACAACTAACAGTAGAAAATGTTATGTTGACCTGCCTCACTAGTGCATTATTTTAAATATTGGTACCAGTCACAGGAGCCACTGAGACAATGGTAAAGTGCCATTCTTTAAAGATGGCTTCTGTTCTGATGCACCATGTCTTTGTGACAGAAAAGGACCATGGGAACACTTCCAGCAGCATCTGCAATGGAGTACTCTATTTCTAAGTCACTGTCAAGGAGAATGTGTCAGATTTATCCTAGACCTTTCCCTTGGCCTAGCTATTGCACCAATTATTGTTGCAATAACTCCAACAGAAAGAAGAATTCTGGCATCTCATCTAAATTATTCCACATTTCACCTGATCTGTTCTCTGTGACTTTTCTGACTCCACAGTCTTTGACAGTTTGGGGAAATACTAGACACACGCACAAGACCAAAAACACCAATGACATATGGATCTAACTTTGAATTTTTAGATTTCTGTGTTTAAATTGGAATGAGTGGCTATAGAGGCTAGGAAGAAAGAAAGGAGTCATGAGATGGGTATGGTCTTGGAAGGAGATAGACAAAAAGACACAAATGATATTAAAGTAGATGGGGAAGTACCAGGGGAATGAAGATTTTAAAAAGTATGGGGATGGGGAGATGTGGTAACAAGGATTGGAAGGGTTAACAAAACTTAGGATATATGAAACAGATACTTACTACTTTATAAACTAAATAAAATATAATTTAAGAGAGTTTGAAAGGAAGAACCCCATATTGGTGGATAATAATCCTTCCAGAAGCCATAGATTGTTGCAAAGGGCATTAAGATCATGATAGGTAAACCTATAAAGACAACTAAACCAAGCTAGTAGAAACTCATGAACTTTAGACCAAGAGCTGTGGAGCCTACATGAGAATGGACTAGGCCCTCTGCATAAGTGAGACAGCTGTGCAGCTTGGTCTATTTAAGGGGCCCCTGGCAGTACGATCAGAGTCCATCCCTGGTGCATGAGCAGGCTTTTTGGAGCCCATTACCTATGGTGGGACACCTTGCAGAGCCTTGATGCAGGGGGAGGGGCTTGGACCTGCATCAACTGAATGTACCAGGCTTTGCTGACTCCCCAGGGGAGGCCTTACCTTTTTGGAGGAGGGAATGAGGGGTAAGTTGCAGGGTTGGGGGGAAGGCTGGTGGAGAATGAGAGGAGGAATGAGAAGAGTATCTATGATTGGTATGTAAAATGAATAAAAAATTTCTTAAGAAAAAAAAGAAAATCCCAGTGGCAGGTCAAAGCTTACAGATGGGACAGACACAGGCCCTGACAGATGTTTATCACTGAAATTTTCTTAAATGGACAGGTAGCAAGCAAACTGCCTTCTAAATATATGTGTTTATACTTACAGACTAGTATGGCTTTTCCACTTCCACTTAGTCAGAGATTTTTCTTTTTAAAGATGGGACTGGCAAATGTAGATTGGTCATTGTGTTGAGAATAAGTGACTTCCGAATCCTCAGCCCTAAATGAGACATCTATAATACTCCATATGAACAAAATAAGGGACATAAAGATTGTAAAAGCCAAAATCTGGAAGGAGTACTACAAAACACCATCTTTTCAATATGGCATAGCCTTTGCAATCATGAACACACCCCAGTGATGTCTACCTCACAATACTATGTGCACACAAGCACAGACACACCTACCCCTCCACACACACATACAACATGAAAACGGAATGAGACTGGTTAGGATGTGGAAAAGGGGTTAATAGGAATGGGAGTGGGAACAAAATAAGGTAAAAGGGGCTGAATATGATCCCAAAGTATTATATACATGCATGAAATTGACAAAAATACAAATATAAATAAATTTAAAATAAATAGAGGGCAAGAGAGAAGAAAGTGAGGAAGGAAAAGAAGGAAAGAATAAAGACAGACTCGAAAGAAAGGAAGGAAGAATAAATGAATGAATGAATGAATGGATGAATGAATGAATGAATGAATGAATGATTTTCAGACAGGTAGCACCCCCACCACACACACATACACCAACCCCGTGGAACTACAATACCAATGAGGCAAGCAAGGCAAGCCATTATTGCAATAGTGGTATGACTGCTATGGGGGTAACCAATTGCTTTCTCATTAGATTTTAAATCTGTTGCACAAGAGGAAATTCATGCCTAGTACTGTAACAATGCGCAAAAAAACTATGCCTGGGAAAGTCTTAGGCCCTAGAGAAGAACCTACTACTGCTGCTTTGCTAAATTGACATAGCATCAAATAGTCTTCTAAATGTCTATAGTTACATTCTCAGACAAGGTTTATTCTCAGCTTTAGTCAGAGAAGCCTTTCTTCACAGTGCATGGAAGTGACTAAGGAAATCCATACTTGCACAAGATTCTGAGAATAAAGAACAGTTGAAGGTTCAGTCCTAAACAAGACATCTGTCCACACCTGATGACTCAGGAAATATTATAGGAAAAGGAGGCAGAAAGAACAGAAGAGCCAGAAGATAGGGAGAGGCCTTCTAAATGCTAACTTCTAAGCACAACACAGTCATGACAAATCTGAACTCCCAGACCCTATGACTAATGGACTAGACACATTCAAGTCAGGCCTGCTTAACAGTCAGCTGGGGATAGTGAAAAGGCTCACAGTGCCTCATCCCACCTACTGCTGAACTGTTAGCAGCAACCGATTCTGGGAGACATAGAGGCACAGCACTAGTTATGTACCCATTGGTGAGCCCACCAGGCTCTAATAGATAGTTCCAAATAAAAGGTCACACAGATGGTCCTAGTTAAACTAGTGGAACACAAAACAAAATGTTGTGAAAATGAGAAAGAGATTCATAATAAAGAAGGCTAATAAAGTTGGGAGAGAAATGAAAGAAGGTGCAGGGACAGGTAGAGAATAACTACAATGTATTATATGCATGTGTGAAATTGCCAAGGAACAAAGTTTACTGAGAGAAACTAGAAAGAGAGAAAGAAAGAAAGAAAGAAAGAAAGAAAGAAAGAAAGAAAGAAAGAAAGAAAGAAAGAAAGAAAGAGAAAAAGGGAGGAAAGGAGAGAGGGAGGAAGAGAAGGAGGGAGGGAGGAAGGGAGGAGTAAAAGATAATGTGCTATTAGACACCCTATTGTTAACTTAAGAACTTTAGAGAGAGGCAAGCTTCCATTAGCAATTTAGGAAGTCATGCTGTGTTGGTCAGAAAGTGTTCAGAACAAAGTTTAAAGACACTCACTAAGTATTACCATAAGCACAGCTTGGAAGTACAAGAAAGATGCACTCTCTTTGCTTATGAAATCAGCTCCCCAAACAAGCTACTTGCGGGCAGTCTCTTGTCTCAGGGTGTCCTGATGGGAAAGGGGAGTTTCTCTTGATGGGAAGTCTGGGCTAGGCAGAGAGGAAATGATTATAGGAAACACAGTTCTTTATATAGATCTGGCTCTCTAATTTAATCATTCATAAATAGTAAGTTCAAAACAAGAAATAGCCTTACATCTGTAAGCTTATTATCTCTGGCTGATATTTTGTATCTTAATCAAGAGATATTTGCATAGAAATGCATCCACAGATTGACATACAGACTGTGTTTAGGAAAGGAGTTCAGATGCAGCATCCCACTTCCCTGTTCTCTGTGTTGTGATGCAGTCATCAGCAATGACATTTAATAAAATACAATTATTAATAATAACTAGCATTCATAAAGTATTCTTTGTATGCCTGGAACAGAAACCATATCAAGTAGTTGGGTATGTGTGTACACACACACACGTATGCATGTGTGTATGTGTATTTAGTCATTCTTAAGCTTCATGCCTATGCCTGGAAGCAACTGTCATTATTTTTTCCTGGATGAAAAATGTGAGAACAACTCATTGTTCAACTTGACAAAACACATACATTGGCAGAGTAAGAGTTAAAGTCATTATACCAACAGTTGCCTTGTCTTAGTTTGCATTCAATAGCTTTAACAAAATACTTAGATCAAAAGCAACATCCCATCATGAAGGTAAGTCAGAGCAGGGACTCAAGGCAAGAATCTGGAGGCAGTAACTGAAGTAGAGACCAGGGAGGAATACTGCTTACTGGCTTGTTCAGTTTGCTTTCTTATACACCCCAAGATCATCTGCACAGGAATGGTACTCACCACAGTAGGCTGGGCTCTTCTGCAACAATCATCAGTGGAGAAAATGCCCCCACAGACTTGTCATCAGGTCAATCTGAAGGTGAAATTTTCTCAGTTGAAGTTCCCTGTTATCAGATGAGTCTAGTTTATGTGAAGTTGAAAAAAAAAAGTAACTAACCAGCACACCTTGTGAGACTTATCTGTGAAGTCAGACATTGTACTAAAGGATGATAAACAGGAGTGAGGACAGGACAAAGAAATCCAACTCAGTTGAGGTCACTAAAAACTTGTTTTCTAGTAGGAAGCCAGGCTGTCATTGATGACTTATTCTCTTATTCAAAACAATTTATCTAATGCTCAGCTGCACACAAAAACCTCTTTTAAGTGTTGAAGATACAACAATAAATTAGACAAAATTCAAGAACCATAAAGTACATTTTCTAACTAAAATACACACTAAATGAATATTTACTGAAAAGGTCAGTTTGTCAGGAAAAGTTGTGCCCCAGGTAAAGGTTTAGCCCACTGTTGT
This sequence comes from Neotoma lepida, assembly GCA_001675575.1. NCBI lineage: Eukaryota > Metazoa > Chordata > Mammalia > Rodentia > Cricetidae > Neotoma > Neotoma lepida. The sequence goes on from LZPO01076977.1 coordinate 18,637, forward strand.
AGTAACTGCAAACACAAGCATTTTTTTCCCTAAAGTTTTCAATTCTATTCAAATAATTATTTATCCATGTTTATTGAGCATCTTCCATGGGGTAGGCAGTAGAACATGGACCCCTGCCTTTTGGAATTTATAGTGTGTTCTAGTGTACAATAAGACATTGTTGTCACAGAAACAAACAAGTCTACATGTGGTGAGTATTTGAAAAATGTTAAATAAGATAAATGTCATGTATGAGCCAGCTTTCCTGGATAAGTGCAGGGCCCAACCCTCATCAAAGAAGCCATTCTTTACAGCAAATGCAGATCATCCCAGTAAATCAGAATTGGACACCATGNTGTGGCACCCAACATGGGGCACAAACCCACGACCCTAAGATTAAGAGTCTCATGCTCTACCGACTGAGCTAGCTGGGCCCTACAAATGGCGCCCAAACATGGTAACAAGAGTTTCTACCTAAAACCTAAAGAAACTTCATAAGAGATTCTAAAATGGAGCCAAAAACGGTTTCCTGCTTCATGTCTCATGTGGGTCACCAGACATCATAACATTCGGGCTTGAGCACAACATGGTGGATCCAACCATGATACACAGTGGTGTCTCCAAGAAGCACAGCACACTGTGTGGTAGATTTAACTTTTGCTAGTACAGACAAAAAAAAAAAAAAGAGGCTTCTGAGCTATGCGCTCGTTGATAAAGGCATAGACCCCCTGCTTCGGAGAGTTGGTGGTACACATAGATACCAAAGCTGGTGATAAATGTACCATCACCATATTAAAAAGCTGAAGTGGGTAGAGTCAGCAGCCAAGGCTGCCGCTTCTGTCCTACCCGCTATAGTTTAAAGCAATAGATGCACAATAAAACAGATTCAGATAGAATAAACCTCTAAACAGTTTACAGTGTGTGTAAAAATATACGTAGGCTTGGAAGAGAGAAGAAAAGGAATATATATATATTTATATAAAAAATAAAAGTTTTAAAAAATAAAGTCTTTAAAGAGACAATAAAAGTAATATAATAAGCCACATAAAGATAGATATTACACAAAAAAATCTAGATTGTGTTGTCTTTGAGATTTTTTTGGTGATTTGAAAGGAAGTCCTCAAAGAGAGTGGCACTATTAGGGAATGTGGCCTTTTTGGAGGAAGTATGTCACTGTGGGGGAGGGCTTTGATGTCTTTTTCTCAAGCTTCCCTCGGTGTGATAGCCAGTTGACTTCCTGTTGCCTGCAAGATGTAGCATTCTCAGCTCCAGAACCACATCTGCCTGCATGCTGCCATGCTCCCCTTCATGATCATAATGGACTAAACCTCTGAAAACTGAAAGNAAGCCACCCTCAACTAAATGGTTTCTTTATAAGAGTTGCTGTGGTCATGGTGTCGCTTCACAGCAATAGAAACCCTAACTAAGCAGACACAATGCAGAAATCTATCGCTCATTTAGAGCTTGGGCACAATGAATACACCTACATTAAAGCCCCTGTATCAGTAGCTCAGGGAATATTGAGGAAGAAGGGGCAGAAAGACTGTAAGAGCCAGGATAACAGGAAGCTGCTGTGAAACAATCATTCTTAGAAACCACTGCAAAATCAACAACTGAACAATGGTAATACCAATGCACATGTCAGCATGAAACGGAGACCTCATGGGGTTCCACCCCTAGGCAAAGAATCAATTGACTACCAAAAGAAGAATTAGTCTCTCCCAGGGATGAGCAACATCATGGTTGTTGAATACACAGTGATCAGCTTTGAAATCACATACACACAAACAACAAAACAGACTCAGCATATTGTATTTATAAATTTGTGTATATACATACATACATACATATGTACATACATACATGTTTGCATGCATGCATACATACATGTAACAATAATAATAAAAAATAAGCTATCAACTTGAAAGTGAAAGTGGGTGCATGGTGGGAAGTCCTGGAAGGGGGAAAGAGAAGGGGANAGTGATATAATTCTATCTCAATTAAAATCATATTTCAAAAATTAATTTATTTCGCCGGGCGGTGGTGGTGCACGCCTTTAATCCCAGCACTCGGGAGGCAGAGGCAGGCGGATCTCTGTGAGTTTGAGGCCAGCCTGGGCTACCAAGTGAGTTCCAGGAAAGGAGCAAAGCTACACAGAGAAACCCTGTCTCGAAAAAAACAAAAAAACAAAAACAAAAAAAAAATTAATTTATTTCTTTGGTGTACATTTGAATGTTTTTTTTTATTTTTTTCTACATATACCTAGCAGCCTTATTCTTTTTGCTCTTTGTGTATAACTGATACAAATATTATTAAGTCATCCCTAGGGGTCTGGGAGGGTGATTCCAGAGACGACTATATCATGAGGAATCTGACCTAATCAATGGTTTAATCATTTAATTTTCAATTGCATGTCACATTTTATAGAAGGGGAGAGATTTCATGTGAAGGAACTGAAATAAAGACAGTATTGTAGCAGCATGTCACCATCGTATAATTCATCCAGAATTTCCTTCTGAAATGATGACTTTTCTGTTAATCTCTCTGTCTGGTTTCTACTGATGTTCCTTGTATACTCTAGATATTAATATTTTGTGATATTTTTACATTGTAGACACCCTCTTCCATTTATAACCCTCAATTAATTTTGTCTATCCTGAGTGAAAAAAAACTTCAGTTATGTTGTAGCTGAATGTCTTATTCAATCCATGACCTGCTATTTTATTTCAGAGTATTTTGTAATATTTAATAGACATGATTCTTTTTATCCATAAAGGTTTCAGGTGTTCTTTATTAATTTTTACAAGTTCTTGAGTTTTATTGTTGTTGGCTGTGATTTTTCTCATATTTCCCCCTTCATATTCAAGTTGGTTGCTGTGAGATATACAAAGATATTTAGTTTTTGTTTGTTTTCTTTTGTTTTTCCAAGACAGGGTTTCTCTGTGTAGCCTTGGCTGTCCTGTAGACCAGACTGTCCTCAAACTCAGAGATTCTCCTGACTCTGCCTCCCAAGTGCTGGGATTAAAGACATGTGCCACCACCACCCAGTGATATTTAGTTTTTGTAAATTGATTTTACATCCAATAACTTTATTTTCATGTTTGTGGAATTTTGTAATAAAATTCGAGTGATCTTTGTGTTATGTTCCTTCTTTTGCTTTAGCAGAAACTATTTTCTGTTGACTAAGCAATGTATTAAGCTCTTCTGATAGATGTTCTGATGTTCGCCTCTCCTTACTCTTCTGAGACAGACTCATCACGGCCATTTTTTAAAGGACACATTTGACTCCTGTGAATGGACAGCCTCTCTGTACCTTTGCAACAAAGCTCACGATTAAAGACTTCCACCTTCCTTCTCTTCTTAGTCATCCAACTGTGGAATCAAGTCTATACTTGCTTTATGGTATAAGTTAATCAGATTTGGCTCTTTTCTATTTCATAGAAAAACTTTAAAAGAAGATGGGTAATGTATGCCATGGAATTTTGGTAGAACTTTCCAAATCTTTTACTTGATGGGGGATGGACCTGACTAGAGAGATTCTCCTTGATAACAGTCTTAAAATTGTTCACACTTTCTTCCTCTCTACACTCATACAAGCCTACAGAGCCTGCTTTTGCTTCATTGTACTGTTTTCAAATGTTGCTTATAGCTGTTCATTTTTCTTTATTAGCTTGTTAAAATATGGCATCTTTCTTTTTTTATAAATTTTATTTCTAACATCTTTTTATTTTCTTGCTCAGTTTTGCCAGAGATTACANATGTCTTGTTTTGGTTTTGGAAATGCAATTTTTTTGGTTTATTCTGTGTTTTCTAATTTTCCTCTCCTTCACTGTGATTTATTTTTACATTATTCCTGTGTATGTTTCTCTTCTCTCAGGTTAATGTGTTGATCTCATCTCTCATTTGTTCCTACTGTCCTTGTAAATATATTGAAGCTGTCAATGTTTCTCTAACTATGTCTATCCTGGTTTGATGAATTTGATAAGTTGAATTTCAAGGTTATTTATGTCTAAGCATCTCCTTCATAATATTGCTTAATCCCAAATTAGTTAATGGTATATTTATTAGCATCCACATATATAGAAAAGATCTTAGCTACCATCTACTCTATTCTTAAATTTATGCAGTCACAGCAAGTCACTTTAGCCTGTATAATGCAGTGCTTTTGGAATTCCCTGAGACTTTCTTTGTAGATAAGTATGCAATTGATTGCTGTGAATTTTCTGTTTGCTTTGAAAATCATGCTTATTTATAGGGTTCATAGAGGTGCTTAGAAGACCCCCGTCCCTATAAACCATTAATTTGCTTCAGATGATGAGACTAAGGGGTATAAGAGTTATTGATCACAGAACAGGAGCAGAGGAAGAGAGACCTGCTTGACTTGTGCACTGGCTACAGGGCTCTCAGGAGAAGGATTTCCTCTACAGGAGCTGGCCAATGTTTGGGTGGCATGGACCTTCCACTAGCTGCTAAAACAAAAGGAAATACCTAACCACATTTTTGGGTTCCCTGACTGTGCACAGAAGGAAACAGGGAGTGGTGCATCTTAAAATATACCAAAGCCAAGCGGCAAAGCCCATTAGGACTCTTCCCTGAATGCGCACTGATTTTTAGATGTTCAGTTCTCTTATGTTTGTCTTATAAATATTGGCTTAATTTGTATTTATTTGACCTATCAATTTCTCTGAGTTGTATAAAATCTGCCAGTGACAAGGTTTCGTTTATCCACTCCATTTGTACATAGTAGTTTATCCAGTCCATTTGTAAGTATTAGTATTTTATATAATTCCAAGTTCTCTTATATTGGAAAGATATATTGTTGGGTACATGCATGTCAAGGCATTTATTATTCTTGTTTCTGCATTTTTATCAGTATTTTATTCTTTTGTTTGCCTTGAGTTCTCTTTTGACTAGTAATGAAATCTCTTCTTATTTATTCTTTGTTTTCTTGGTATTTAAGAATTTCTCTATAGTTTTATGTTTCATGAATATTTTGATTTTGATTATATTTTTTGAATATGGGAATCTTTTAATTTATTAAATGCTTTTTATTTGTTGTAGTTACTGAATATTAAAATTATGTTGGCATTCCATGTTTCTGTTTGCTGTATGCCTTTGATTTTCTTCTTAAATATTTCAAAGTTTATTTTATCACAAAATTATTTGTTCCAATTTTAATCTTCAACTATTTTTAAATTACTTAAGTCATTTTATGCATGTTACATTTATTTTAATAATATCTTAATATCACTTGTTAAGATAGTTGCGTTTCTATATTTTCTTTGAATCTTTAGTCGTGTCTTCTCACATTCTGATTTTCCTCCTTTCTAGGTTGCTCTTAGGCAATTAAAATTTTTACCTTATTTTTAACTTTTACTGCCTAATTTCTGTTAATGTTTTATAGTTTTCTTTCCTTAAATTAGTCCTGTTTCCTTTCTTAATGACTACTTGACTTCCATTTTACCACTAATTCTTCGTTTAGATGCACTCNCTCTTCTAAGCCATTATTCGTATTTGGGCTACTGTGTTTTAGATCATAGTATCTACACTTGATTTCTTTCTCTAGCATGTCCAATGTCCTCACTTATGTGTTTGGTAATATGTAATGAAGCTATTGAGATTCACAGTTTGCCTTGGTCTTAGCTTTTTATTTGATTGTGTGCTGTATTCTTTAAATGTTGTGATATTATCTACTATGAGTCTATAGTTCTTAGGATCTTTGAAGACCTCAACCACAGGTTTTCTTCCCTTCAGGAGTTAAGGCTGTGTAAAACTGCATCAAGGGAACTGTATATCAAAACGAGGAGCCTCTCACGTCAAATCTGAGTTATACAACTGTCATTTCTACACAGTTCACACATACATACACCTGAACCTTCACTTGGCACATCTCTTCCCAAGTGTCACCTTCTTGAATGTATTCTGCAGTCTCCTGACCTACTGAATGTGGAAGAGCTTCTTAGGAAAAGAGAGTAGCTACTAAATTATCTGTCCAACTTCAGTTTTGTTTTTCACTCCCAAACTTACCTGCTTTCTAGTGCCGTCCTGAAGGTAAAGAACATCTACTGGCTGGCACCATAAAGAAGCATATTATGTGCTTCGCAGCGATGATGGTAAGGGGAAATATCACAGAGAATTGTGGGAAAGACAATGAAAGAGTCACACCCTAGCCTGTTATCATCCATGGTGCTCAACTTTCCTTCATTCTAGATTGATTTCTTCTAACTCCACACTAAATAAACCTATGTTCTGTCTCCTTGGGGATTTATTGGTGGTTTTTCTGTTAATTCAGGAATCCTAATACTCTTTCATATCTTGGAAATCTCATATTTTGGGTTTGAAGGAGGATGCAATAGCCTGTTAGTTATCTAATCCAATAGATACTTTAGTGTTAAAATCAGAACTCAAATACAGACAAGGATCAGTTCTGTTTTCATAGACAAATTATCTACCTCGGTATTTCATCTGTCAAACAAAGGGTTATTAAGAGATTATGTAATGCATCTTAAGTACCTGGAACTATGTTTGATACCTTATCACACATATATTACCACAAATGCTAAAATATTTGAGTTAAAAATTTTTTCCAGACTTGAATATAAGTTTCTAGAAAGGCTCATGTGCTGAAGGCTTGATCCCAAGTGACACTGTATAGAGGTTACTGGATGATGAGGGTGCCAACTTTATCAGAGAGTTATCCCAGAACTGACTTCTTACTGAATAGCATATTAGAAGATGATATCAATAGAGAAAGTAAGTCACAACACATGCCTCTCACAAGCATCGCCTGTGTCTGGCCCTTCCCTCTCTATCCCTCTACTTTACATGGAGAGGAGTTTCCATCTTCCATGGCCTCCCATTACAATATCTAGTCATACCATGTACAATACCCAAAGCAAGACAACCTAGTTTCTGTGGACTGAAACCTCTGAAATATGACCCCAAAAAAATACTCTCCTTTTGAGTTGATTATGTCTGATTCTGAGTCCATAATTGCATGTCCTGTGTTTTCCATAGTAACAAAAGATTAACACAGGAAATTGGTGTGAGAAGTAGGGACATTGGTGTGACTGTACACTGTGTACAAAGCAATGGGATTCAGAAGCATTTGGAGTTAGTTTGTGGAAAGAATTTGAAAAGACTTGGAAATGCATGCTAGAGAAAGCCTAAATTCCTACAAGAAGAGTCCAATAAATAATTCCTGTGGTAGCACAAATGACCATCCTGCTGACAGGCATGAGGGCAGTACTGACTGTATTCAAGGGGTTTCAGATGGAAATAAGGACTACTGGGAATTGGACTAAAAGTCTATCATATTACATCATGGCAAATGACTGGCCTGCATTTTGTCTGTGTTCTTAGACTTTGGTGAAGGGTAAATTTAAGGGGATAAACTCTAATATAATAGAAGAAATGTTAAGACAGAACAGAATTAAGGCTACTGCTTTCATGATACTGGCTGCTTGGGCCATATTAAAGTGAGAATCTACAGCAAAAGGCAGAAAAGTAGGATTAAAAAACTCTACAGTTTGTTCAGAAAATGATCCCATTTACAGTCTGGACAGAGCAAAGTTGCTGAAGAGAGAAGCAAAAAGTAGCGGGTATTATTCTTGAGATAGTAGGAAAGATGTCTTCAAAGCCTTTCAGAAGTTCACTTGATGCTGCCCATTGTGGGCTAGAGAATAAGGGAGGAAGTTCATTTGAAAGACTTTGCTTGGAGAAAAGATCTCAGGGAAAGCCTGTTCTTACATGGCCTTCTGGGGAAGTGTGTTTCCATGTTCACCTATCCAGACTCAGAGGCCACATTGGGACCCAGATGTTGTAAAGGCTGAAAGTAGACTTTTTGTCACCACAGGATGCTGTTTGCTCAGGAATGAAGATTGCAAGAGTTGTATTATCACAGAATCTTCCTTGTGGGTTTCAAAAGGCTGGGGGTGTAGTCAGTGTGCATTGGGTCACCGTTTTGTTGATTGCCTTTGTGATGCCTAAAGGTGTAAGCATAAAGCCTAAACCACAGCAGAGCCTTCAGGGAGTGAATTTCTGCTGATAGAGGCCACCGACAATGAGCGAAGCCAGCTCAGGGTAGAGGTGATATGGATTCAGCTGGTAAGGCCACCAGGTCAAGGCTGTACAAAACCTTTAGAGCTCATATCATACCACCAGGTACCCTAGATGTTAAGCATGGATCTAGAATGTAATATTTGACCTAATAGGTTTTGGTATTGCTTTATTCTGGTTAGTTGGTATTTTCCCATTCCTCCCTTTTGAAATGGGAATGTTTAGCCATCATATTAAAAATAACTTAACAGTTTCTATTGTTTATATGGATTCAGCTAAAATCTCAACGAAGATATCAGATTTGGACTTTTGAGAAACTATAGAGTGTTAAGATTAGGGAGCGTCTTGGAGATGGACTACATGTATTTTGAATTAAGAGAGGGGCATGAGCATTTTAGATGGCATGGGGAATGACATGGCTTTAATGTTAATTATTCACCCAAAACAAGATTCCTGTGATGAAGGATTAGCGCCTAGCTGGTGTGCCATTGGGAAATGATTCTGTCTTATAGGCACTAATTTCATTAATGGACTGATCCTGAGTTCATGCTTCATTACCCATTGCTAGATAGGACCTTGCTAAGGAAGCTATATCATTGTATGTAGGCAGTGAAGGGTTTGTCTTGTCATTGGCCCTTTCCTGTGCATCTCTGTGATTCCCATGAGACAATCATCTTTGTCCCGTCATGCCTTTCCAATATGATGCTTGGCGTTACCACACAGGCCAGGACTCAACAGGTCCAAAAACTTATAAAATTTTGAGCCAAATTCAATCTTTCCTCGTTTGAAGCTGTTTGTGTAGGGTAGATTTTTTTCATGACAACCAAAAAAGCTGACTGAGTAGTTTATTATACATTACAAATAAACATGCATTTTTGATCCATATAGGACAAAACCACCTGCCAATATCTGTGCAATAGAATGAGCTCCCCCAAATCGAGCACCTCTCTCTACTGCTTTGACTTTATGAAAAATGAAATCAAACAGAACAGGGTGCATTTAATACTTAGATTTGTTTTAATAGGGTACTATTAAAGTACTGTAAAAGATCTTCCATATAGTAGGAAATAAAGTTAAATGTATTCAATAAGCTTTGGAAAGAAAGGGAATCAGGCTCCATGCAAGTTTTCATATTGAATTGTTACAAGGCCAGAAGCATGGGCTTCGGGAATGCCATTATTCTCACAGTCTTGATTTTTCTGCAGTTATCTTCTTGTCATTTATTATTCAAAGGTGTTGGCTGGTTTGTTAACCTTTGACAGAAAATAGTGACATCATACAAGCCAAAGTATAAACAAGACAGCACCATATCCTCAAGAGACAGACACGGTGGGAGCAGACCATCAAAGTGATGTACCCCAAAAGTAAACTCAGCTTCAGAGTAAACCATGAGGATATTTGGTCCAGAGCAGCATCTCATGTGAAGTCACACTGAGACCTCACCTGAGAGACCTAAAGCCTGGGAGACTTCTGTGAGTTGCCATTATGAAAGTCAACATCTTAAAACAATATGAGAATTAAGTATGTGTCTGAACCTCAAAGGTACTTCCAATGCACACCAGAAATGTAATATTTGAGGTCTGCTCTTTACCCTAAAATACAATGCTATCTAGAATAAATATCTCTAATATATATTCATCCATTATCATTTTACTAATGACAATAATATCAGCCTGTGTCAGTAAACAACAGAGACAACATTTTAAATTAATCCATCCTAGATTATGTTCCAAAATGATTACCAGCTCTTTCTTGCAGTTTCTTTTTCATCCCCTGGAACCCGATTCTTGCTTCTTTATTGAACCCTTCATCTCTTAATCATATTTCTTTTCATCTTAATAGTCATCACCCACCCTCTAATTCCTCTACTGCCCATAGATACCAATCCCTCTCCATTTTCCTTCAAAGAAGGGAGCTCTGATGGATCCTTCCATCCATCTTTTCCAAGTCTTTATGTCAGGACTTTTGAGTGCTACTTATGAATTATGCCTTTGTGAAAGCTGTCATTAATGCAAACCTGTTGTTTCCAGGCTCGGCTGACTCCTTGGAGCCAGACCACTACTTATGGGTCCTCAATCCCGGCTGCCCATTTAACATTGGGAATTTTTAAAAGTCCTGGTAACTGGTTCTCATCCAAGGCCAAACAAACAAACAAACAAACAAAAACAGAGCCTTTCTTGCTAAGAACCATGCATCAGTCACTTTGAAAGCTCTCCTAGATTATTTTAATAGTAAGCCAGGTTTTCCAGCAGGTTTCTTGGCCTAATAAGTGCATAATAACCATGTGAAGAATTTTCAGAAGTATTGTGCATGGGCTCTGCTCTTAGATATTGTACTCACTTTGTCTTAGGAACAGCTGGAGATTCTTGACAGCTCTCACCAAGTAGATTCAGTACACAGTCAACTGGAAGCAGCTCACTGGCTAGAGTCTTTTCTCCTCAGGCCTCCAGTCTCCCACTAACTCTGACTAACTAAGATGATAGTGTTGCTTTCTTCATATAAAGCATCAGAAACTCTCAGCCTCATTTGTTCATGAGTAAAACAAGAAACAAGGACTGCCTATTTCAAAGGTCCTTTGAAACTTCTTGTGTATTCAACACCACAAGGACAACTTTGCAAAGCTACCATCAAACTTAATATAAAGGCTATTACTTATAATAATAGTCTCTCCTAAACACCCTCAGATGCATCTCCTTGCCTTCCTATTAGGGGTATCTGGATGTGATATCTACTGTCTGTAATTCTAAAAGGATCTCTGTGTGTTTCAGGCCAGCCTGATCTACATACTGAGTTTTAGGCCAGCGAGGGCTCTGTAGTGAGACACTGTCTCAGAAATTTTTGAATTTGTTTTATACTTATGCTTATGAAATTCATACATTTATATGTGTGATAATGATGGGTTCTAACATCTATATTCATAAAAGAGATAGCTCTGTGATTTTCTATACTATTCTTTCTCTTGTTTGAGCTCCATGAAGCATGCATATATGTAATAAAACATTAAATGATATGTATGTTGCATATAACATACTCATAATTTTATAATATGTGGTCCTAAAATGAAGTGGTGTCTTGCCATTTTCTACTTTCTTAAGAATTTTTTAATGTATTTGAATGATCATGTATTTGAATCTTGAACATTTGGTAGAACTCATGTAAAAATCATTTGGACTTGGTATTTGCTTGGTGAGAAGATTTTAAAATACTGGCTTAATTTCTACACACATTAGGGCTGTTCTTGAGTCAATTTTGATATGATTTCTGGTATTTTTATCCATCTAATCTACATCTTTCATGTTTATTATCATTTGCATTGCTCATCCTTAGCCCTTAATAATGCTTGTAAGTACAGAATCAGTGTGTTTACTCATATCCCACTGACTTTTACTTCATTGGAATTTTCCTCACATAGTTTCAGTCTACAAAAAGCATCAATGCACTTTAGAGGATGAGCAAAAACAACCCTAAAATGCTGTTCAATTCACAAAGCCCATCAGTCTCATTTCCCTTCTTCAAGTTACTAGGAAGAAAGATGGCAAAGTACTGTTGAGACTGTGGCCAATGTTCAGCCAGGACAGCAGTATGTGGCTGTACTCTGCTATGGGCAGACGGAGGCCTTTTCTGTCTCAGCCCTCAGTCAACCCTCTCAAATGACTCAAGCCAACTGAGTGCTACTTGTTTCACATCTGTATTTTCTAAGACTCTGCTTCATTTTGTATGTAGTTTTTTTCTTCTCCTCTGTCCCCAAACTTCTGATTGAAAATTTTCAATTCTTTCAAAAACAGGCACTAATTTAAGTTTTACCATGAATGTTTATCATCTTTATAAAATTAATCAGTGTTTTTCTGGGAATATTGATACATACCTACAATTCCAGCTCCTGGAAGTCTGAGATAAGAAGATTGTAAATTCTTATGCAGCCAGGGCTGCATAGGACATAGTGAGACTCAAAAAAGAAGGAAAGAAAAGAAAAGAAAGGAAAGGAAAGGAAAGGAAAGGAAAGGAAAGGAAAGGAAAG